>JAJGRW010000810.1:0-291863 GCA_025461045.1 Carex parvula
TTGTGCTCCGACAATATGGCTTCTTCAAAGCATTCGGGCTCACCACTATCTACAAGCAAAACAAATTCATTAGAAGAATACCTTGTAGTAGCCCACCTATCTGAGTTGATCTCCTTACTTCTTGTACTTGTGGAACCTCATTGAAGAGGTTTCGATTTGAGAGTCATTCTCCTCATCTTGTGGAACATTTGTTTCGGTTGATTGGCATAGGTTTGGCTGATTTGAAATAGGAGTTAGATCAACAAAATTATTTGAAGAGGTTTTGCCTTGTCGAGGTTCCGCACATTTTAATGGTTTCTGTTCAAAAACACCACATCTCGACTTCTTACTAACTTCTTTTTTATCAGAGTCAAAATAATGATTTACGTAGGGTTTTGGCTTAGGTTTTGCATATTTTCTCACACTTATGTTTAATTAATTAGAGAAAAAGACTACTGTCACCATTCTTTATGTTTATTGCAGAAAACAGGTTTTGGAACTATTTTACATCAAATGGAGCTAGAATCGGTCAATCGGATCAGCGACGCTCATCGACTAAGTCTCTGTTACAGTCTGTATTGCCTAATACGACTAGGCCTAGTACAGACCAGAAGATAGCACTGGAAGCATTAAACCCTAACCGTCAAGGTCCTAATACGGACCGTATTGCCCATACGGTCCGTAACCGAAGGCGCCTCTTGGGGAATAACTGCCGACAGCTGTTTCCAGATCAGTTTCTTAGCCCCTACTCAATCTCCAGACGTCCCTCCACTCCTATATAAGACCCCTGAAGGAATAGTTATCTTTGTAATTAGGGTTAGATTTGATTAAAGTGAGAAGAGGGAGTGCTTGTAACAATGCCGTTCCGCGGCTAAGTTCTTTTCTTAGGGCTAGGCAGTAAACCTTGTTACTCTTGATGTTTTGATATATATATTCTGTTGATTATGATTTCTTGTTGTTGAAACAAAATGCTTTTGTGATTTACTATCTCTTCATCTAACTTCAATGATCTAGTTTGAGTCCGTTAGGGTAGTGACAGTACTTTAATGTAAGAGAAACTATTTGTATGAATTAGCCTCGTTGAGATCTATTAGGTTTATGTGAAGAAAATCTTAGCGGGAAACATAAACCAGACCAACAAACGCGTACCAAATTCCATCACTTGCGTAAGAAATCGCAGTGATCTGTGTAGTAATTTGGGGTATTTGAGAGATCAGACATTTGCGTAAGAAAATCGCAGTGTCCTATGTAGAATCTCGGTGAAAGATCTGTCATTCTTGCGTAACATAAATCGCAGTGACCTATGTGGTGTCTTTCATTAAACAATAACAGAAATCAGACGCAACAGAATATATTGTCAAGCGGATTGAGTGGCAATGGTGTGCCGAAACCCTAGGAATTCTCATCTCTATCTTTATTTTAATTACTTTTAATTGCTTCGTAATTTACATTGATCAAAACAACATCTCTCAATTTTCAGATTTCGTCTAGCCTTTCGAAAGATTTTGATTCGATCGCTCAAAGCATTGAACCAATATTCCCTGTGGATCGACCTCGAATATACTACTCGATAGGATTGTGCGCTTGCAGTCCGAACCGATAGCATTTTCGAGTTTAGTAAATATTAAAAGAAACATTGCTCTCTTTTGAGTGATCAAGCTTTTTGGCACCGTTGCCGGGGAATAACGGTTTATTGTGCAAGGCCTCGCGAGACGTCCTTGCTTTGACCATTGAATCCAATTGATTAGAAACGCCTAGATTTCTTTTTATTTTCTGCATTTTCATTTTTCTTTTATTTTCAATTTCGTTTTTATTTTTATTTTTCTTTATTTTTCAGTTTTTTTAGTTTAATTTTCAGATTTTCTTTTCTTTTTTTAGGACACTGCACGCTGGCCGAATCATCCGTACGAAGATCCGAGAGGATTGCTAGTAGGAGAGGACAATTCGCTTCCACATCACTGATAAGAACCAATCATAGTTCTTAATCGAGTAATTCTGAAAGCGAAGAAGACTCAGATTCGATCAACATGGATATCCCACCGAACCAAACCGATCAACAATGGAAGACAAAATAATGGTGATAACGAAGTTCACGATGCAGCAAGAACCAAACTTCTACGAGACTATTGCGTACCCCGCGCGAATGATCCTAATTCTAGTATAAACCCGCCAATTGTTACGAATCGTAATTTTGAGATCAAACCTGCTCTCATAAATATGGTTTCGCAACAGCAATTTGGAGGATTTCCACATAAAGATCCACATCTTCATTTGTCAATTTTTCTAGGGATATGCGAGACGATAAAGATCAACAGAGTTACCGATAAAGCAATCAGGCTAAGGCTATTTCAATTCTATTAAAAGATAAAGCAAGAGCATGGTTGTTTTCCTTACCGGCCAATTCCATTCAAACTTGGAACCAATTGTTTAATGTGTTTATTGCAAAATATTTTCCACCATCTAAAACTTTGAGGTTTAGAAATGCAATTACTAATTTTGAACAAAGGGATGGTGAAACATTGTGTGAGGCGTGGGATAGATATAAGGATATATTAAGGTGTTGTCCACATCATGGTCTAGAAAGATGGCTGATTGTCCAAACTTTTTATAATGGTATAAACCCTACCGATAGGTTGTCTATTGATGCTTCCGCAGGAGGAGCAATCATGAATAAGGAACCTGACGAGGCTTACAACCTAATTGAAAAGATTGCAATCAATCAACACTACTGGATCCCTGAGCGAAAGAAGCAAACACCAACACCTGGCATGCACCGAGTAGATGATATATCCATGCTGAGCGCAAAGATCGATGCTTTGCAAATGGCACTCAACAAGCAAACCAAACAGCAAACGGTAGCAGCAGTCAGCCGCAACAGCATGTGGCTATTGTGGAGGAGCGCATGAGATGACCGAATGTATGAATGTGACGGTAACCGAGGAAGAAATAGAGCAAGCAAACGCAATCGACAACAGCTTTCGACCTCAGCCCGCCTACAATACATACCATCCGAACAACTGAAACCATCCAAATCTCTCATACGCAAACAATCAAAGGCCTGCTGCACCCCAACAGAACTATCAACCACAGCCCAATTATCAACCGAGATACAACAATCCCCAACCGAATTACCAACCAAGGCAGAACTATCAACAATAGCAACCTGACATCACATCTTTAATGGAGAGATTCCTAGAGAAGCAAGACAAGGCTAACGCCGAAATCGCACAAAATATCGAATCCTTAACAAACCGCAACAAAGACTTAGAAGACAATAAGATGGCAAAAGAACTATTGAGTATTACACGCGGAAAAGGTAAATTTCTGGGACAACCAGAAGAAAACCCGAGAGAGATTTGCAAGAGCATAACATTAAGGAGTGGTACAGCTTATCAGGGACCTCCCATGCCCGATCAAACTTCCGATGAGATGCATGCAGAGCCATCGCATTCTGAAGAATACGAGCCGCAATAACCGGAGCCGCCCGTATTCAAACTACAGGCAGACCTTACTGAGGAGCAGAATGACACCGTAGGTGGAGACGAGCGACAACCCGAACCTAAATACATTTCACCACCACCCTACAGGCCACCTCTGCCATTCCCTCCAAGGCCTGCCAAGCATAAGATGGAGCCGCAATTCGCGAGATTCATGGAGACACTCAAGCAACTACAAGTCACAATCCCCTTCACTGAGGTAATTGCAAGCATACCCTCGTATGCTAAATTTCTGAAGGAGATTCTCTCAAACCGAAGTAGGCTCCAAGAATTCTCAACAGTTCCGCTCAATCTGAAATGCAATGCGCTCGTGCAAAGCAAATTACCAACAAAGTTGAAAGATCCGGGAAGCTTCTCGATACCATGCACCATTGGCACAACCGATTTCAAGAGAGCTTTATGTGATCTAGGAGCAAGTGTGAGTCTGATGCCTAAGGTAGTATTTGATAAATTAGAATGTGGAGGCCTATCACCAACACGGATCTCATTGCAACTAGCTGACCGATCAATTCGATATCCTGAAAGAATGTTGCTTGATATCCCAATCAAAGTTGGCAAATTCTGGATACCAGCAGATTTTGTGGTAGTTGATATGGAAGAAGATGAGCAGATTCCGATCATCCTTGGAAGGCCATTCCTCGCCACATGTGGGGCAATGATCGATGTTAGGAATGGGAAGATCTCACTCAATGTTGGCGAGAACAAGATGATCTTCAACATGAATGAGACTAAAGTCCCACCGGATATAAATCTTGTCTACAATTTGGAAACAGCGGACGAGTATGGCAATGATAAATTGCGAATGGATGAATTTGAAGACATTGGAGAAATGATGCGCGAAGCAGAAATGGAGAGATTGTTCATTGTACAAGATGACGGTCAGATCCATTCAACCTCTGTGACAACACAAACCGATGATCTGAACAAGAGTCCTAATATCGCAAACAATAGGAATTATTCTCTCTTAGCCCTTGCATTAATCAAAAACTTACGCGAAGAACTCGATGTAATTTCTCAAAGACTGGATGAGGTCGAATCAGTACTCGGTTTGAGTCTGGCATTCGACCCTGGACCTCAAACACCAACCGACTTCTTCGACAAGGACAATGATGATGAGACCACAGAAGATGCTGAAGGCAAACCACCCGACAAGCAACCCACTTGCATTGACGGGAGGATATCTGGAAGGAACTGACAAGACACCAAGTCAAGCTAAACGACTTTAAACAAGCGCTTCTTGGGAGGCTACCCAAGGCCACTTTTATATTTTCTTATAATTACTTATTTTTAGTTTATTAGGACTTTAACTGGGGAACGAATCACATCCACTCATTTTTTATGACCAGGTGAACATGCTAGAGGAAGGGCTCGGTTAAAAACATTGGAAAAGTCAAGAAAATATTCTCTGTTACTGACAGTAGCAGTCAATACGGACTACGACAGTGAATACAGAGCATAAAATTGGATGAAAGAGAAGACAGTAGCGAATACGGCCAGTATCAGCCAATGCGGATCGCATTCAAAGGAGTTGAAGAAACCGTTAAGGATCGAAAATTTTAAGATCAAATACGGACCGTATCAGCCAGTACGGTCCGTAATCAAAATCGATCTGAGAATTAAAACCCATTAACGAAGAGGCACGAAGTTGGGTAACCGTTCAAAATAGATGTTTTTCTATTTTTGAACACCCCCTCTCCCGTTTCTCTTCCCCTCTTCTCTTCCTTCTTTACTTCTCTTCCTCCTTTCTATTCACCTCCTCCTCTTTCTTGCAAAACCCGAGCACAACCTCGCCTACACCGCCGGCCGCCAAGGGAGACCACCTTCACTCACACCGACCTCCAATTCGGGCCGTATCCGACCCGTATCCGCCGTGACACCATCGATCTTCACCATTTTCGGTTCTTTCCCCTTTCTCTCTTAATTTCCAATTTTAATTTTAGTTTCTTAGATTAGTCTTTTATTCCTTTGTGCAATTTAGTTTTAAGAGTTGTTTTCTTTTCTAGATTTAGTTAAATACCAAAAATCACAAAAAAACAAAAAAAATTAGGTTTTCCAGTTTTTACCAGAACCAGTATCAGTCCGATACGGTTCGTATCTGTTAATACGGTCCATATTAAGTCCTGTACTTGGCCAATTTTTACCAGCACACGGGTCTGTAACCACTCCGTATCAACCCAATACGGCCCGTAACAGTGACCA
The DNA here is from genome assembly GCA_025461045.1 of Carex parvula. Taxonomy (NCBI): domain Eukaryota; kingdom Viridiplantae; phylum Streptophyta; class Magnoliopsida; order Poales; family Cyperaceae; genus Carex; species Carex parvula. The sequence goes on from JAJGRW010000810.1 coordinate 5,676, forward strand.
ATAAACCCCCAAAATGGCCCCAAAAACACGTGGTCTTCTTAAGGCTTTGACAGGTAGAGGCAAGAAGAAGAGGGGGGAGTCTTCTTCTCAAAATCCACCACCTGAATCACCTGAACAGAGCCCCGAACGGGAAGAATTGCCGGAGTCTCCTCCATAAGACGATCCACAACCAATGGAGGGGCAAGAACATAACCCCCTGGACATAAAATTCACCTACAGAGCACACGCCAATGTCTTCGAAAAATTAGAAGACAACAAAATCATCAACCACAAGGCTATCCATATCGAAACCCTTGAAAAGCTCGGCCTCCTCGCCCAATTCAAAACCCTAGCCAAAAGGGTTCACATCTGGGACTTTCTCAACAAGCTGGTGGATGTCCCGGTCTATGACGACCTCACCCGTGAGTTCATTGCCACCTTCTCCTCCGAAAATGACATAATTAAATTTCAGCTGATGAACAGAGAGCAGGAGGTGTCAATGCGTGATTTCTGCGACATTTTCGGATTTAAAGATGAGGGCATACAGGCATACAATAACGAGCGGGATTTTTGGAAGCTGATCACCAATGACCGCATCAGTGACCCCAGAGTTGCCAGTCACATTGTCCATCCAGTGCTCCGGTACATGCAGGCAGCTCTCAGCAACTCTCTCTTTGCTCAAGGTGAAACTTGCGCGAAGGTCACTTTCCCCGAGCTTCACATTCTCAAGTGCATGCTCATCACACCGGAAGAGCCTCCACACATCGGCCACTTCCTCTGCAACCACAACCACTCGATTGGCCAAAACAAAAGGGGCAGATGACACATCTCCATCGCAACAATCCTCGCTCGTCAACTCAGAATCGAGGTAGACTTCTTGAAAGAAGGCACCGGCATGAGATTCCTAGATATCGAGTGCCTCACCGCGATGAGAATGATCAGCGGCAGACCTCCCGAGCCATACTTATACAACATCGAAAGAAGAAGGGTTCAAATGCCTTACAAACCACTTCCTCTCAAAAACCAGCAAAGGTGGAGGCAAGTGGTCTCTATCGACAGACGGGCCGCTCAGGAAAGCGATGATGAGGTTGACTTCGAGGCCCTAGAGGCCGAGGCTGAAGAAGAAGATAGGGTCGAAACTGCAGCAGCCGCCGCATACATGCAAGAAATGGCGACAAATGAGCAAAGGGCTAGGCAAGAGGTGCTCGCAGCAGAAGCAGGGCGACAAGGGGCGGGACCATTTGATGCCCCTCAAAGTGGATACAACCGAGTTCTCCAAGCCGTCCAAAGAGTCAACGCGAACATGGAGAGGTTCTCTATCGACACTAGGACCACTTATGCCCGGCTTGACCAGCAGTATGACACGGCACGTCACTCTGTAGGCCAGGTTCGTCAGGGCATGGACGAGCTGCGAGGGTATGCTGCCAACAACAGGCGGGAGGCACAACAGGCCCGCTACATGTCACAGCAGTACTACCAGCATGCCCTCACCACCGGTCTGCAGTACCAGCCACCACCATACGGACTCTTCGACCCGTCATTCTACGAGGAGATCCAGCGCCCACCACCCCCTCCACCACCTCAGGATTGAGGTGCAGTGAGTTGTATCTTTTTTCGGTCTTTTTACTATACTACTTCCTTTATTTTTATCTCTCGAGCATTGGGGACAATACTCAATTTTATTCGGGGGGTAGGAGGTAAATTGACTATGTATCTTTAAATTTTTTTCATTTTAAATTCTTAGGTGCTAGTAGTTTTACTCAATTTTTGACTAGGGTTGGAGGCTTTACCGAAAATCCTAGAATGATTAGATTGAGCTTTTTAGCTAGCTTGCATTTTTATTTTTCCTTACGAGTAGGTTAACCAAATAGGAATTGTTTTAAATTGAATTAGGCTAGGGTTTAGACGATTGACCATGATACCAAAAATTCAGAATTTTTAAAAATAATTAGTGATCTCAAAGTGAACAATCAATTGCTAACCATGAGTGTTGACCAAAATCGCAAAGCCTAGAAATTTTTATTGTTGAGTAATTTATTTTTGCAAAATCTTTTAAGCTTGATAGTGTTTTAGAATACCCATTTATTATAGATAGACCCCTAGCGAAACTATGCAATAATTCCTTGCATGAATGAATACTTGGAATTGTGTGTAATCATGGTGTTTGTGACACAAAAATATTTTATTTTTCAGAAAAACAGAAAAAAAAAATGAGAAATGAGAAAAATCAAAAAAAAAATAGAAAAAAAAAATCAGAAAAAGAAAAAAATAGAATAAAAGATGGAGGATAAAAAGAGTACGGGTGCCTATGCAAGACTGGTTACCAATAGGCTCGAGAAAACCTCCCAAAATTTTAATTCTTGTATATATTTAATTTTTAAAAAAAAAAATAGTCACAAGTACCAACACACTTAGTTGTCATACTTTGCTCCAATCAATTGGGAAGGAAAATCAAAATTTATATCATTAGAATTCCTATTGATTAGAAGGGATCCATTTATAATCGAAGGGGAAATTAATACTCTCAAATTTAAGGATATTTGTGAAGTAAATTGTTCGATGATAATTTTTCTAGGGTAAGCACAATGAGGGGTGAATAAATTGTTCAAGGGAGAGGTCATGAATATTTTAAAGTTCTAGATTTTTATTGTCATGCCAATTGTACCAAACCTAAGCCCTAATTTAATTTTTAACAAGTCCTTGAGATTGTATGGTTTAACCTAGACCGGACATTTGACCAGCTGGGATGTCGTTGCTTGAGGACAAGCAACAATTCAAGTTGGGAGGCGTGATCAGAGTTAAAATAATGATGATTTACGTAGGGTTTTGGCTTAGGTTTTGCATATTTTCTCACGGTTATGTTTAATTAATTAGAGAAAAAGGCTACTGTCACCCTTCTTTATGTTTTATTGCAGAAAACAGGTTTTGGGACTATTTTACATCAAATGGAGCTAGAATCGGGTCAATCGGATCAGCGACGCTCATCGACTAAGTCTCTGTTACGGTCCGTATTGCCTAATACGGACCAGGCCTAGCACAGACCAGAAGATAGCGCTGGAAGCATTAAACCCTAACCGTCAAGGTCCTAATACAGACCGTATTGTCCAATACGGTCCGTAACCGAAGGCGCCTCTTGGGAAATAACTGCCGACAGCTGTTTCCAGATCAGTTTCTTAGCCCCTACTCAACCTCCAGACGTCCCTTCACTCCTATATAAGGCCCCTGGGCAGAAGGAATAGTTATCTTTGTAATTAGGGTTAGATTTGATTAAAGTGAGAAGAGAGGAGTGCTTGTAACAATGCCGTTCTGCGGCTAAGTTCCTTTTCTTAGGGCTAGGCAGTAAACCTTGTTACTCTTAATGTTTTGATATATATATTTCTGTTGATTATGATTTCTTGTTGTTGAAACAAAATGCTTTTGTGATTTACTATCTCTTCATCTAAATTCAATGATCTAGTTTGAGTCCGTTAGGGTAGTGACAGTACTTTAATGGTAAGAGAAACTATTTGTATGAATTAGCCTCGTTGAGATCTATTAGGTTTATGTGAAGAAAACCTTAGCGGGGAAACTATAAACCAGACCAACAAAACGTGTACCAAATTCCATCACTTACGTAAGGAAAATCACAGTGATCTGTGTAGTAATTTGGGATATTTGAGAGATCAGACATTTGCGTAAGAAAAATCACAGTGTCCTATGAAGAATCTCGGTGAAAGATCTGTCATTCTTGCATAACATAAATCGCAGTGACCTATGTGGTGTCTTTCATTAAACAACAACAGGAAATCAGACGCAACAGGAATATATTGTCAGGGCGAATTGAGTGGCAATGGTGTGCCGAAGCCCTAGGAATTCTCATATCTATCTTTATTTTAATTACTTTTAATTGATTCCTAATTTACATTGATCAAAACAACATCTCTCAATTTTTAGATTTCGTCTAGCCTTTCGAAAGATTGTGATTCGATCGCTCAAAGCATTGAACCAATATTCCCTGTGGATCGACTTCGAATATACTACTCGATAGGATTGTGCGCTTGCTGTCCGAACCGATAGCATTTCCGAGTTTATAAATATTAAAAGAAACATTGCTCTCTTTTGAGTGATCACTTTTCAATTGGATCCCACAACCTATACCCAAATTCACCATTTCCATATCCCAAAAAAATACATTCTTTGGTCTTGCTATTAAGTTTTGACATTTTATCAATGGGTATGTGCACAAATGCTCTACAACCAAACACCTTAAGATAATGATAAGAGAGATCTTTACCTTTCCAAACTCTTTCCGCTATATCACTGTCCAATGCATGTGAATGAGAACGGTTGATCAAGTGAACCGCGGTGTTCAAAGCTTCACCCCAAAAACCTTTTGAAAGTTTAGAATGAGAGACCATGCATAGAATTCTCTCATAAATTGTGCGGTTCATCCGTTTGGCTATACCATTTTGTTGTGGAGTTTTAGGTACGGTTTTCTCAAGTTTAGTACCATTGGTCTTGCAAAATATCTCAAAAGGACCACGGCATTCTCCTCCATTATCTGACCGAACACACTTTAACTTCTGACCGATTTCTCTTTCAACCTCCACAACCCATTGCTTGAACACATCCAAGACTTGATCCTTCAAATTTAAGGAATATGCCCACAATTTTCTAGAATGATCATCCACAAAGGTCATAAAATAAAGAGCACCGCCAATGGTTCTATCTCCCATTAAGCAAAGATCGGTATGGACCAAATCTAGCAAACTCGATTTCTTACTTGTGTGATTTCTTTTGAAGGCTACACGATGTTGTTTGCTCGCTAAACAATGTGTGCATGAGGTGAGAGAAGTACCATCACTAGGCACATACTTCCTTTTTGAAAGAATCTCAATACCCTTCTCACTCATGTGACCCAACCGCAAGTGCCACAAATCGGTTGTGTTACACTCCATGACATTTACTACACCACACACCTTAACTTGAGTCACATAAAGCGAACCAGATTTGGATCCACGAGCAACAACTAAATGCCCTTTCAATAATTTCCATTTTCCTCCAAAGAAGCAACTTTGGTACCCGTCATCATCAAGGGCACAAACCGAAATTAAATGAAGTCTCATATCCGGCACATGCCGAACATTCTTGAGAATAAGCTTGCACCCCAAACTTGTCTCCACACTTACATCTCCAATTCCGGAGATTTTACAAACTCCGTTGTTTTCCATTCTCACAACACCAAAATCACCCTCCTTATAAGAAGTGAACAAGTCACGTCGAGACGTGACATGAAATGAGGCCGCGGAGTCTACCACCCAAGTGGAATCTTGACTAGTAAAGTTTACAAAACCTTCATCACAAGCTATAAACACTTCTCCATCGGATGCAATTGCGGTGGTATGTTCCTTCTCATTATCACCGCCTCTACTTTTGGATTGATCTCTCTTGAGATCATCATTTTTCGCTTTCAACTTCCGGCATTCATTTTTCATATGACCGTGCTTCTTACAATAATGACATATATCCCTTTCTCGACTTTGACCTCTTTGATTTATCCCGCTTGTCATCATCATAAGAGTTTCTATAAGCATTCCTACCATGGTTTTCGGAAACAAGAGCCGAAGACTCACTAGTGATCCCTAACTCCTTACGCCTCAACTCCTCATTGAGCATGCTATCCTTTACCATGGCTAGGGGTCACAACACCATCTGGTGCCGAGTTACTCAAAGACACCACCAAAGTTTCCCAACTATCGGGTAAGGAACTCAACAAAATTAATGCTTGTAACTCCTCATCCAAAACTATTTTCATGGTAGACAAACGGTTTACACAATCTTGAAACTGACTCAAGTGATCCGACACCGAAGACCCTTCTTGGTATTTCATATTAACCAACTTTCTAATATAAAAGGCCTTATTTTGAGCGGTCTTGCGCTCATACAAACTCTCAAGTTTCTCCCACAAAGTTTTAGCCTCGGCTTCGGTTGAAATATGGTGATACACAGAATCATCAACCCATTGTCTAATTATGGCAATTGTCTTTCGGTTAGAAATTTTCCAAGCTGCATCGGAGATACTATCGGGTTTTGTACCCGTAAGGGGTTCATAAGCATCCTTACAATATAACAAATCTTTCATACGAGACTTCCAAATAGAATAGTTGGACGAAGTAAGTTTGATCATAGTACCACTGTTACTCTCCTTCATTTCAAAATTTTAAATCACCACTAAATCGAGACTTGAATGCACCAAATACTAAAATTCTGATTAAATAAGGCTTACAGCAATCAGCGCACAATTAACTAAAGGGGTCTTGGTTCACCCACGCAGTCTAGAGAGAAAACACACCCAAAAATCGCGGCTTACTAGTGGAACAAAGGAGAGCAGCGAACTAGGAGCAAAATCGCAGATCACTGTAGCTCGCTGAAGCAAAACGAAATCAGAGAAAAAGCAACGGAAGCACCAGGAATCTCGGTGCTCTGATACCAGATGTAGGGTTTTTGAGTGGTATGAAGGAACCGAATAGAAACAGAGAGAGAGCAAAGATTTTTTTTTGTCGGGGGGACCCTTCAATTTTTTTTTCTGTAAACTAAAAGGTTTGCTTTACATGCACATATATGCTAAATTACAAAATAGCCCTATAAAACTAAGATAATTACAAATGACAAAAGCAAAAGAGTAAATGAGAGAGGGACCCAACATACCAGTACCTGGTGAAGACTAGATGACGGCAACTTAACGAACTGGTAAAGGAAAACTGTCGCAGTACTGAGAAACTAGGTATGTATCGGACTGGTACAGGATGTTTCTGGTACGAAAGAAAGAGGAAGCAGGGACTTGAAGTCTTTTTTTTTTTTTGTTCTTTTTTGGTTTTATTTTATGTTTTAAGTTCAACTGTTTTGAGCATTTTAAATTCTTGGAAAACTATGGATACAATCTTTGTAACCGCAAAAATTTTTCAATTTAAATATGAGTATGACCCTTATTTTTCCTCAAAAAAAGTTACAATTCTAGAACATTCTGTAATTTGAAATCACCCCGTACTAATATATCAGTCACAATTATAGACAAGTCTAATGTATATTCTAACCAACCAGTCAACTTCTCACCTCTCCAAGCAATACTCCCTTGATAAACAACCTTAGAAGAATCACACAGCATCTCGATATATATCTCTACTCCACCATAAGAACTAACTCTGTGCAACTACCAGCAAGGGCTGCACCACCACCGCAAGGACCCTTTTGGGGCCCACCACCACCACCACAGCCTGGCACATCAGGACCTTACGAGAGGCCACCTCCACCGCCTGGTCCAGGGCCATTACTCCACCACCAGTGCCTCCGCCAGGTCCAGGGCCATTTGCTCCACCACTGGCTGCTCCTGGAGCCCCACCACCACCTCCTGGATATTATGACCCATTTGCACCACCTCCATATGGCCCGCCACCACCCATGCCACCTCGACCCTTTTAGTCAAGTTAATTAAATTTTACAAACCAATAAAAATAAAATAGTAATACCGCTTTTGTTTGTTGGGGTCATATGATGCTTGTTGTGTACCCGTATTATGTTATATTTGTATATTGTCTCTGTATGAATGATAAATCTATGCAATCGTCGGCTGTCTAGCTAGTTAGGCAATGAGGAGGATTGGTATACTTAGAGGATGCTGCCAGTTAGTTTACTTTTATTTATACCTGTTTGCTGGTATGGCATCTCACATTCTCTGCTATGTGTTCATGGATTGGGTACAGTTGATCAATTTTAATAAAACTAGACATTTTATTATCCAACTCTTCAAATCATTAATATACCTGTGTGTGGCAAGGAAGAGTGGGTAGATCATGTCAGTGTAATCATGGAACAAGTTTCCTAGGCAGGGGCGGATCCAAGATTTTCGTCAGGGGGGGCAAAAAAATATCGAATCGGGTTTAAATCCATTAACTAATTGGATACTCGACAAAAAACAATGCTTTAACTTATACTTTTCAATACTTTGACTTGTAATTTCTGATGCTCTGACTTATAATTCTAATTACTAATCAAAATTCAACATATTTATTTCAATTTTAACTCTAAATTTAACTTGAATTACAAACTAAACGTCCAGAGGGGGGCAAAAAAAAGTTCCAGGGGGGGCAAAATCGATCGGAACCGATAAATTTCCACTAAAACTCAAAATCCATGGGGGGGCAGCTGCCCCCCCTGGAATACACTGGATCCGCCTCTGTTCCTAGGAACATAGCAGTTGAGAAAACGACTGGCGGTACGTCGTGAGTCACGTCACAGCTTATCGCCTAATTAGCATCAGTCAGCTGTTGGACTGTCATCTCTTATGTGTAAGATCAACGGTTTATTTGCAATTGGAACCCTCAATTTTTATTACATGGAATTGGCAGTAACATCTTACTGGTAAGTGATTCTATCTGATTTTTGGTCTTCTCTTCTGTATGATTTTGTTGCATCCTCATCAATTCCTGGAATTGATGGGTAGTGAGAATAACGTCATATTAAGACTATGATTTAAAATCTGATAAACAAACTAGACTGATTTAAGAAAGTTTGATTTCGTCGTCTTTTGTCAAATCCAAATTAAACAGATTCAATTTCACTCCATAATTGAATTGACGATTTTGGGTTTTACTTTTTTTATAAATAAATAGCACAAAGAAAAATTCTGAATGAAACAACACTGAATTATTGAACTAGCAACAAATCTATCAGCTGTAAGAAATTAACACTTAACTTTTGAATTATAAATTGATCGTCATTAATTCTACAGTAAAGGTCAAGGAATGTTGATAATATAGTTCTGATCGAGACTGATGTACATTATCTTATTATTACAACGTACAATTACTTTTTTTCTTACTAATCTAATGATTTGGTTGCAAAAAATAGTTTACCTATATGTAATATAAATAAATTACACTTGTAATACTTTGTTATTTCTTATTAGATTTTCAGGGTTTTTTCGTTTGCAAAAGAGGTTCGGAATAAACAATATTTTTTTTTTGAATAATATAATATTGGAATCATAGCAACTATGAAATAGGTACCTAAGACACAGTGCAGTACCGGCTTATATGTTCTTACTTCTTACAAAATAGCCCTTCTAAAAATCCAAAAACTAAACTCTAAACCTGTAGTACATACTCAAAATATAGCTAATTTAAAAACTGATGCAAATTCACCAAAGCGTAGAAGATAGTATCATAAACTTCAACAAAACATAGGTAACATGTAAAACAAGAAATTTAAGCTCCAATTTTCTGATTCTTCTTCACTAGCCTGTTCCACACATTGGATCTGGGTTGGCGTAATCCTCCAGGAACTCCTCCTCCGCGATTGCTAGGAGCAGCCTGACCTCTAGAGGGCCCTCCCTTTCTCCCCCACTCTCCTCTGTTACTGGCTCTGGTAACTCATTAACATCAGAGGGGAGAATGAGGGTCAATTTGAATTTTTTTTATCACATTTGGACTTATACCAAAAAGAAGCTAAATATATTATTTTAGTCCCTTAAACTTTACTTGGTACAGGATTAGAGCCTTTAAAAATAACATTGTTTCTCTCTAACTATATCTGACAAACAACAACACCTGTTACCAGTTCTACTAATAATCTGTTTTTAAGGGTATTGCTGCATCTAAAATCCATAAATCCTCTATAGTTGTACAATGAAAAGTAAACCCATTAAAGTTTGAAATCCATGTTGGAAAATCATAAAGGCCAAACAATTACGCCTTATCTAGAAATCAAACAATTACATCTCATCTAGGGGTCAAACACTTACATCCCAGGAAAGAACAAACAGTTCCCCACCTTAACCTAAAAACCATCATATGCCAAAGAAACCCAAAACATAAATCAGAAGTCGTTTGTCATGGAATATCCAAAGCCTTGGTAGAGCAACAGCCGTCTCCGTGAGCACGAGACAAGTCTTCAATGGCAAGAAGTCCTTCTCGCCTTTTCGTCGTATGGTCGTGGATCAAGTCTTCCAAGACAACAAGATATGGCATTTGAGAAATCCTCTCCAAATTTCCTAATGGATTTACCTTTTCTATTCTTTGATAGTGGAAAAAGAAGAGAAGACACACATAGCTGTATTTTTCTAAAGAGAAAAATGTATATTCAGTTTCTGTATTTTTCTATGTTATCTTGTGCCTTGGAGACCAATATTTATATATAGTAACGTATCTAGTTATCTATCAACTTGAAGAAGATATTTTGTGTGATTGCATCAAAAATCGTGCTGTCGCATCAAAATTCATGTGGACGCATTGATATCCATGTGGCCCACACAATCCTCTTAAATGATAGTTTTCTGAATTGCAAATCTCAGAATCAGTCCATCAATAATTTGATTTTTGTCTAAATTATTCTACACATTTATGAACCACATCCTAATGAATATATTGATTGTCTATTACCTTATTTGATCACTTTAATTGACAACCATATATGATAGTAAACAATCTATAATTAGATTACATATATGCTTAATGTTAGCATTAAAACCAACGATGTTGGCAATAAATCCAACAATCCATTCTCATATTTGTTTCACATAAGAACAATGTACAAATAAGTGGTTTGTAGATTCAGGAAGCTCACAAAAGACACATTCAGTTGGTCCTGAACGCCCTTTAATCAAGTTTACTCTAGTTAAGACCTTATTCCTTCTTACTAACCAAAGGAAAATTTTACACCTTAAGTGGAATTTTAGATTTCCAAATAGTATCAAAATCCTATTTGGAATTCCTCCATATTCAAGCAATGTGTAAAAAGAATGAACATTGAAAATATTTTTTGAGGACCATCCCCAAAGTAATCTATCCTCTAGAGAATTATTCAAAGTAAAATGTTAAAATTGAGTTTTCGAGTGATTCCATTCATCCAAATAAATCCCTCTCAGCTGTCTTTTAAAACCCACATTTAACCTAGATGATTCAAAAGCTTGAGCTACAGAAATCATTCTATTTTCCACAATAGATAACAAATGCGGACAATGCAATAAACAATATATACCATGTTAAAATTACATGGATTCGTGAAAGACATGTGAGAGAGCGTGAAATTGGAGCTTGATCTCCCCGCCAAAAGTGGGTCATGCATGCAAACTTAGAATTAAGAGTTCCGAACTAGAATTAAATTCATATTGTTACATCAATCAGAACTTAAAACGAACTAAAAGTATTATATTTTCACTGGCTACTTCATAAATTGAATTCAAACTAGGAAAGTAAATATGCGGTGGTCATGCATTGAGTTACTGCTGCACTTATAGTAAGCTAATGAATAGTGCTATATATATAATTTGTTTTTATTATTTATTCTTGGGAAATATTTTACTATTTTTATATCATGTTTTTGCTTTTCTTGTTGCTTTACTCAATTACTACGTACTACCATTAGTAATTTTACTTTTGTTCCTGTTTTACGATTTTGTTGATGGAGAACTTACTGAATTATTTTTCCATCTCATTAGTAGTCGGTGAATTAAAGTCTAGAGGATCAATATTTTCCCATCTCTCGCTCTGAGTCTGAGACCTTCAATAGTTATATCTCGTATAAATGAAACTAGATCTGGTGATATATATATATGACCCTTGCTTCACGAAACAAAAAACTTCCTCAAGACAACAGTCATATCACTAAAGTTGTAAGAAACAAATTAAAAAGGCTAGAGAAATAAAATAAAAAGATACAGTACTTTGTTCTAAGCTCCTCTACTTTTTTCTCGTTTGTTGAGTAAGGGAATTAAAAAGATCCACCAAAACTCCTCTAAATCTATTCACATCAAGCTTCACACTTTGTTCTACCAGATAAACAGAAGACATTGCCGTCCAACCTTGCTTGTGTAACTCTTGCGGGTTTGTAAAAACAGTATGATTTCTTGGGTACTTCTCTATAAGAGTACTTTCTTCTTCTTTTATTTCGTACTCTATATAGTTTAGTCCCATATATTTTGTTGGTTCCCCAAAATCTTTCCAGCTTATAAATCTCAAGTCCCCCCAAGGAAGAACTTGTATGAGTGTACCATTGTTTGGTAGATACATCATGTTTGTTAAACCAGCTCCATGCAATCCCATCAACACATCACAAGAGTTTATTAGATGTGCTATTCTTGGAAAATCTTTTGTGGTTTCAGGATCAACTCGAACAACTTCGAAGCCGACTTCTTTGGCCATTTCTACAATCTCGTTTTCATTCGTAAATGTACGGGTGACTTTCCTTAGCAAAATAGCTATCCTCGGTTTCTTGTTTGAGTTCTTCTGATCAGCAATATCAACTAGAGTTCTCTCTAATGATAGGCTTGTTCTCACAAAGTTTCTAAAGCCTACCATGGTGGAAACATTTTGAGCTGAATAATTATCCACTGTCATAGGAAAAGTTGCTCTAAGGCCTACTTGTCCTGATGGGAAACAATGAACTAGGGTTTCTGAACCGAGGTTAATAATGGGGTAGTGTGAGAGCGCTTGTAGGTGTGGCATATACTTATTGATCCAAGGCCCATGGAAGTTCGTCACCGCAAACTGAATTTTTCCATTGTATTGGTTTGCAGCAACGAAAAGCGGTATGAGAAGATCTGTATAGTCATGGAAGAGGTTGAATGGAAAACCTTCTGTCGCAAATATCAAAACCGGCACATCATGTGTCACATCACAGGCAGGTCCTTGGTTTTGATTGGAGGCCCATTGGATTGTTAATTCTCTAACATGATCCATGGTAACTTCCTCCCATTTTCGGGTAAATGGGCGGATTTTCCAGACAGTACTGGTGTCGGCAGGAGTGGTATAAGATGGAGGGATGAGGAGCACAGTTGCTGAGCTCCCCATAACCTTCAGGTTCACTTCTATGGAGCACATGTTGTATCGGTAGTTAGAGAATTCACAGATTATGCCGGTGTTTTGAGCCGGAGAGTCTGTAAATTATAAACAACTCAGTTTTTGCTGTTAATGAAACTAAATATGCTACTGCATGGTACTAATTACATAGTTTTGTTGCAGTAACAATGCAGTAACTATCATTTTTATTAATCATCATTTAATCATATTAAGATAATTACTTTCTTTTTAGATACTTGGCAGAAGCAATTAAGATAATTACTAGTTTCTGTAATAAGAATAGAACTAGGGTGTTCTTAAGCTCACGAAGCCTCTTGGTGAACCTAACTCCAAAACCTATCAGATTGACTTCAAACGATAAATTCAAATCGTTGAAACTGATCTACTTCACGAGTGATGCATTTGCATGCTATTTTTATAAATTTTCGAATTAATTTTATATAAAGTCAAGTGCTCAAAATATGATGAAAAATAAATGTATTAAAATTAACTTACAAATTTTTTTTACTGCTCAACTTAACTAAATTTATTAAAAAAATATATAAATTGACATGTAAACGCATCATTTGAGAAGTGGGTCAATTTCAACTGTTTTAATTCGTCATTTGAAGTCGATTAGATAGATTTTGGAGTAAGAACATCCTAGTTTTATTCGTGTAATAATATCCAGTGGAACCATTATATTTATTTCTTAGTAATAATTACCTGAATTGGAGGTTGCTTGGTCTTGTTCCTGATTTGAAGAAACAGAGAGTTCCGTTGAGATGGATTCTGCCCAACAATTTATTACTTAAAAATGTCAATTGTTGTTATTTTGGAAAAATAATCAAATACAGCAATAGTACTACCAATATATGATAATAATAAGTTATTGTATTACTGTTTTCTATTAATCGTATACCTGTCTTGGAGGGAGCTTCGTCTTGCCCCTGATCTGAAGGAACTGGGGGCTGAGTTGTGCTAGATTCTGCAAAAAAATTCTGTAACAATGTCAGTTTTTTTTTTTTTTTTGGATTGATTATAAATTCCATCTACATATTCATGCATATTTGAAATAGGAAAATAATGACTCAATTGCCTGTAAAAGATTTGTTCTCTGGAGGCTTCTCTAATGTAACGAAGGAATTATTTGTGTCTAACTTATCATTCACTTCAAGTGGTTCTGTTGAAGTGTCAGTACCTGAAACTGTGCAATAATTAAGTAAATTAATATATTTCTAGGCTAGTAATTAATGCTTACATATTTAGTTGGGAGTTTTAAAGTTATATTACTTGGTACTTACATTTAATTAAAATATAGCACACTGAATGCTAGCTGGATACCTCTAGATTGGTGTCGTACTTAATAAATAGAGTTCCTTAATTGTATAGTTGACTTAGGGAAAGGTTGAAAAGATCTAACGAATCTGATGGAAGTCTCTTGCTAATAAAATATTTTTGTTTCCCCCTCTTAATCAAATCAAACTAAGAAGAATTTTATATTTCTCAAGGACTTTGATGTAATTTCAGTTACCTGCTGATTCAATGACATTTTCGTTCTCCTTCATTTCTAACAATGCTTCTTTACCTAAATTAAAGAATTTATACATACAACACTGTGTTAGTTCGTCCTGCATAGTTTAAATAAACTTTTAATTGATTTAAAGTAGCAATTAATTGATCGTTATATAGACATAGATCATAAATATATATGTCACCTAGAACGGACTCGTCAGTTTGCACTTGTGCTGCTAATTTCATGAGGTGCCGAGTTTCGCCACCTGTATCTAATTTAGATTTTACTTGGGGTTACAGTTTCTCATAACTAAAATGAAAGCAATTGATAATAAATTACCTGAATTCATGGCATTGAAGTTTTGCCTCTCTTCAATTGGAGAGGGCCATGTACTTGTTCTATCTGCAAAGGAGATTTAGGTTTGAAATTATAACACATATCAGATTTAATTTGTATGTAAACATCCCTAAATATGCAGAAACAATTGTTTTAAATGAAATCAACAGCAGCAATGAGGAACAGGTATCCCGATCAGTCTCTCAAATTTAACTATGACAACAACACAACAATATTTTTTTTTCATTTTTCAAAACTTAAGCCAAACATATTTTATATGTGCTATTTAATTAATGAAAGAAGAATGTTGAAATACTTCAACTGGTATGGAAAGGAAAAAATTGGCATTTGTCACTGCTGGAGAGTAGCATCATCAATAATAGATTATAACCTACAACCCCTCCCCCCCTCTTGCTGCTCCGTATATATTTCCTTCATACGTAAAGCTTCCACGTACCATTTTCAAATCCCAAAGGAGGTAGCATAGCCAGATTGAGCACAGAAAGAACAGCGAGCATGAGCAGGAGGCATTTTACTGCGGCTGCACAACTCAGCTTTTGTGTCTCGACTGCTTTCCCAAGCATACAAGCTTCCTTCATTTTCTTCCTTTCAAGTGGCTCTTCACCTAATGCTCTCAGTCCAAGCCGAAATATACTTGGTTTTGAAGTCTTTATGTGCTACACATATGCTTCTAATTGCGACCCTTAATTTGCATTCAAGAATTAATAAATTATTTTAATGTGCCGGGGCCGGGGGTTGATAGAAGAATTTGTTTGGAATAAAATGAAAAAAAAATTGGGGTGTTCCAAAACATAACACATATACCTCAGCCAATAACTTTACGCAAGTGTGACAATGCAATTTGCTTTTGTAATATTTCCGTTGCTGTTTTCGGAGTGAGATACGAATATATAAATATTACGTACGTACTTTTTATTATAAGAAGGTTTATTATTTTTAATTTGCAACACATGACATTTCAACTGTCGGATATTAAGCTAATTTTGGGTTTCTTTAATTATATAGATTGTCAAAATCATTATATCAGTTGCTATATATATCATGTTTAATGAAAAAAAATACCTTATCTTGTGTGGCCTTATATTTATGTGTGGAAAATATCAATAATTGCATATACCAAACGTTACTTCTTTAGATTATAATTCTGATAATAAAAAACTGTTATATAATATGACTAGATTAACTGAATAATTTGATCAACCACTGCTTAGTAAAGACATATTACCAAACCTTAATAGGATTTTACATTTGAGCAAAGCTAGAGTGTGATGTGCTCACCAAGAGAGGTTGGTGAACACAACTCTAAAAGTCTATCTGATTGGCTTTAAACGAATTCAAACCGTTGAAATCCATTTACTTCATGAGTGATGCATGTATATTCAAAATTTTAAAAGTTTCGAATTCAATTAGTACAAGGTCAAGCGGTCAAAAAGTGTTGAAAAATGAATACACTTATAAAATAATTTATAAAAGATTCATTGTTTTGACCGCTTGACTTTGTACTAAATGAATTTAAAACTTCCAAAAAAATTTATGACTCATAAAGTAGATGGATTTCAACAGTTTAGATTCATCGTTTGAAGGTAATCCGATAGACTTTTGGAGTTGTGCTCACCAACCCCTCTGGGTGAGGACATCACACCGTGATTTTACTCTTTACATTTTTTCCATATTTAATATAGATATAGGTGCGCATGCAGCGTACGTATCAGAACAGTTGATTTCTAGTTTCAAAGTTGTCCATGTTATTTTTAATAGGCAACCTAGAAGGATGGTGGAGGTTTAATTAATATATAGGCACAATATCCAACCTGCCCTTCTTTCATGTTTAAGGTATACAATAGTTAACACAATATATTCAAATAAAGTATGAAAAATCTATTAATTATATTATAGTTCTTTATAACAAAACTAGTAAGTATGTTTCAGAAAAATGTCAGTCTCTAATTGGTTGGTTTCTAAGGACAAATGTATTATTTTTCTACTTTTGAAGTTTACACAAGCATATATCTAATGTTACTGTATAAGCGTTAGAAGTAGATAAATGACTCATTTGTCCTCGAAACCAACAAATTAGAAGACTGACATTTTTTCTTGAAACATGCTATTAGTTTTTATTTTTATAATGAAGGATAAAATGGATACTAAATTTCAAATGAGTTTTTAAAGAAATGACAATAAAATGGGTAAAATTGTGTGTTTTTTAATGTTTAGAAGGATACCCCTGCCTCGCCTTGATTACAACAGCACTGTTTTGTGCCAATGACAAGAAATTATGCAGGCTCACAACCAAGCAATCCGAGCATGAGCACAGAAAATCCTGCAAACTCACTATCTACTAATCTGAGCCACTACAGCAAACCGTTGCTTTAGCGGCCGGTATCAGCGACCGTGGAAATCGCCGGTCGCTAATTACCCAAAAAACCAAAAAAAAAAAAAAATTAAATATTTCCGGCGACGAAATAGTCAGAAACATTCAGCGACCGGCGCCAACATCTTTCAGCGACCATTTGGGCCCGGTCGCTGTAGATGTCGCTAAAAATGTCGCGCGATTCCTTCTCTCCCATTTTTCATCTCCCGCCGAATCCTCTCTCCCATTTTCATTTTTAGGTTAGATTAAAAAAAAAAACAGCGACTTTTCATTTTCACTCGCGCCGAAGGCCGCCTCTGTGACCCTGACCGACCCCGCCCCCGACCCTCCGACCCCGAACCCCGAACCCCCGACCGATTCCGAACTCCGACTCCGACGTCGTTGAGAAGACGCCGATCTGTGGCCGACTCCGATCCCGCACTCCAAGCGGCGATGGTGAGGCGACCGGAGGAATTGTAGACCACATCAAGGACACGAGTCTTTTTACCGACAATACACGACCATGTCAGGTACGTACAAGCGGCCGCAGCTCCCTGCTGGTTGCGCTGATGTATTTCTTCAAATCTCACCTCTTTAATTTGTTGATATCTGAACAGTACAAGTATGAAATCAGTACCTGGTTCAGTACCAGTAGTTCATTGTAAGTTTGTAGACTTAATTAGTTCAGTACCGGCCAATATTAACTGGGTTCTTCATAGTAGAAAGGGTGGTACGGTATGTATACAAACATGAGAATTAATTAAATTTGTAGTCGATAACTGAGAGTTAAATTTATAGTCCAGTATCAATATTGATTAACAGAAATTGTATAATAAAGATGCATTTTGAGAAGGACTTAAATTTAATTTTGTGTTATTTTTGGGTTAATTTGATAAGTTCAAAAGTACAATCTAATTGAGTCTGCTGACTTCTGAAGGTTCCAATTGAGTCTGCTGCCTTCCAATTGCCTTCCAATTGAGTCTCTATTAATTTTGTGTTATTTTTGGGTTTGTTTCATACCTTCCAATTGAGTCTGCTGCAAGCCTAATTGTATAAAAAAATTGGAGGTTCATTTTGCATATACAACAGTTTATAGGTGGGAAGTATATCTGTTCTGACTTCTGAATAATAGAGATGCATTTTTTAGAAGCACTTAAGTTTAATTTTGTGTTATTTTTGAGTTAGTTTGATAAGTTCCAAAAGTACAATCTATGCTGATACCTTCCAATTGAGTTTGCTGCATGCCTAATTGTTAAAAAAAATTGAGTGTAGAAAGAGGAGGCATTAGTGAAGCTGTTTTGTTGTTTATTTACAAAGAAAAAATGGTAGGTTCAAATTCTAGATTTCTTTCTGTTTGTGAATTTTTGTTGGGTCCGAACTTTTTTACTAGCAAATTTTGGAGTTCTTGATTGCTTTAAGTTTACAAATTTTGCAGGTGAGGAAAGAGAAGCTTGGAGACAGAATCACTGCTCTACAGCAGCTAGTCTCACCTTTTGGAAAGGTAAATTCATTTTATCAGGATTTAACGCTCTAAAGAGAAAAAGTAATTACTTTGACTAATTTAATTTGTATTTCATTCAACTTTTTTGTATCTGAAGACTGATACTGCATCAGTTCTACATGAGGCGATAGAATACATCAAGCATATATATAAGTGATTTATATATTGATTTAGTCAAAAAGGTTAAAATGTGATTACAGGATTACTGATTGTGATGATTTGCCCTAAATAATGTTTGTACCTTTTACTAATTGAATCTTTAAACTTTATCTATTTAGATTGGTATAATATCTTCATAACTCATTTTCCTATTTTCTGAACAGTTTCCTATGCCTTCGGCGATCGACGCCCACATCCTTCGGTTCATAGGTTGGATAATGTAAAATTTAAAATTGGATATTGTAAATGGTTGTAATTGTGGATTTTAATTACTATTAGCCCATTGTTCTAATAATGCAAAATCATGCAACATTAGTTAGGTTAATTGGATTGTAAATGGCATGTTTAGTTACCGTGTGTGTATTGATGTTAATTTGATTTTAATTACTATTATGTATATGTATCAATGTTTTGTATTTATTTATTGTATATATTGACATTTATATTTAAATTTGTGTGTATGTTTATGTTGTACGTTGGTACGTGTCGTACCAATTATTAAATGGTGCAAATTTAAATAATATAACAAAATATAAAAAAACCTGACAGAAGAGTATCAGCGACCGGTTTTAAGTATCAGCGACCGTAAACTTTGGTCGCAGAAAGTTTTTGCTGACGTCAGAAAAAAACAACAGCGACCAAAAAAAATTGGTCGCAAAAATATTATCAGCGACCGGTGACGTCATCAGAAGAGTATCAGCGACAATGCTTACAGCGACCGGGCTTTCAGCGACCAAAAATGGCTTTCAGCGACCGGATTTACTTTCAGCGACCGGCGCTTTTACTTTCAGCGACCGGAAACCCAGTCGCTGATACCCCTTTTTGCTGTAGTGAGCACAGTAACTCTTGGTTCTGCTTTTTTCTAATTTTCTTGTCTACTTTTGTAAAGGGGTTTCCCGACATTTTTATTAGTATCCAAAGTTAATTAGAAATTAATATTTATGCCCAGACTTCGCTAGTTTTACCAGAAATACCCAAACCGGCCACAAAATGGCCAGTTTCCTCTTCCCCAGGCCATTTTGTGGCCGGTTTCCTATTTTTTTTTTTTGCCGTAATTAACCTATAAAAACACTATTTTTTCTCTCTCCTCCACACAATTCACTCAACTCACAAAAGAGAAGGGAGGACGGGACAGAGAGAAAGAGAAGGCGATTTTTGAGGTGAAAAGGCCGATATTTGAAGGGGCCAACAAGATGAACAATAGCAACCGAGGTAGGTCGTCCAATCATGGCTTAGCGAGAGGAGGGTCAATTAGTGATCGAGGTAAAAATGAGGAAAAAAAGAACATCGGTCAAGTATGCCGTGATTACCCGGAATCGTGTGACATGTACGATAGAGGAATGGAGTAGACGGCCTAATCGGTATGAAATTTCAGATGATGACTTTGTGGAAAACCCCTACGGCTTTGGTTTGAAAAAAGAATAATGTTGATCCATAGCCTCCAACATCGGATGATGAGTTTGTTCCGTGTACTTATACTGGTAAGGCCACCACTTCGTCTGCTGTGACTGATCCAGATCTGGTAAAATCCGATGATGACTTTGTTCCATGTACTTTCAAGGCTCGTTGTCTACTTATTAAGAATTTGTGTTGTGGACTTTATTCCATGCAGTAGTACTAATAGGGTTTACCATTTGGATGCATTTGAGCTTGGTTATAAGTAGTATTTTATTGTAGTTGGATGAATTATGTTGTAATTTCTTTGAGTATTAATTAAATAAGAATTACTTTTTATTTAGTAGTGGAATGTTGTTTCTTTGAGTAGTCCCATGTTGTTTCCTTTGAAAATGAAGGCGTGAGAAAGAATTCAAAATCACAATTAAATTACAAATAAAGTCCACACAATTTAGAGTGACAATTCAGAGTCTAGTACAAAATAATAAAGTACACACAAATTGCAAATAGAGTCTACACAATTTTCACAACATGCATATAAATCACCTATTACTACCACGTCTAAAACTAAATCCGTGAAGTAAATCACTTCCAAAAGATGACCTACCAGATGACCTACCAGATGGCTCTGCTTGCGTACCAGATGGCCCTTCTTGGGTTCCAGATGGCCCTGCTTGGCTTGTAGATGCCCTTGTTGTACGTCTAGTAGTTGACCTCCTCGGTTTAGGATTTAGGGTTTTGGGTTTAGGGTATAGGGTTTTGGGTTTAGGGTTTAGGGTTTAAGGTATAGGATTTAGGGTTTGGGTTTTGGGTTTTGGGTTTTGGGTTGGGTTTTGGGTTTTGGGTTTACGGTTTTGGATTTTTTAGTAATTAAATTTATTTTTTTTAATAATTATTTTTTTTAATAATTAAATTAATTATTTTGTAAAATTAAAAAATATAATAAAAATAAATAAATAGAATAATACCTTATAATCGCTGAGGAGAATGAGGCTCTCGGTGTGTGAATAAGTTAGGAAGGGTTAGGGGTTATTTTATAGGTTAATTACGGCAAAAAAAAAAATAGTAAACCGGCCACAAAATGGCCGGCTTCTGGGGAAGAGGAAATCGGCCATTTCGTGGCCTGTTTGGGCATTTCTGGCGAAACCAGTGAAATTTGGGCATAAATATTAATTTCTAATTAACTTTGGATATTAATAAAAATGTCGGAGGGGTTTCAACTGTAATAGTGTAAGTACTGGTATAGATGTTGTATGTACTAGTACAAAACGATGCATAACTGGTTTTATCCTGATTAATGAAATATGGCCTACGAACTTTCAACCAAAAAAAGAAGAAGGATAAATATGATATTACGAATTTTAGAGGGAGGATACGTAATTTTGATGTTATTGAGGGGTATACATGAAATTCCTCCAAAAATTTACAACTCTTGAATTTAGGAGCGTACCTAGGACAATTAGCAGAATGAGACAAAAAAATTGGAAGAGGCATAATTTCGTCATTATTTGAATTTAAATAAATTTTCATAATTTTTTTGAGAAAAATATAATATAGAAGCATATTTTGAACAAAAATTTCAAGAGTAGGTTAAATTTTATAATTTTTTGAAGCTTACGTATATTTTTGTATTATGTATTTTAAAAAGACACAAAATGAGGAGAATTTTGAAACAATTTTGAGTTAAGGGTAGGCAAGTCTCATTCCTCTTGACTCTGTATCTGCTTGAGTAAAAATTGTACAACAATTAAGGATAAAAGATTATTGTAAATATTGGTTTACTATAAAAAAACAAGCTCAAAAGGGTTTGATGGAAAACCTTGTCAAACCAAGCTAAAAGCAATTTATTTCATAATAATTAATATTTAGAAAAAATAGATCAAAAAATAGTTTACTAGTTAAATATATTGTAATAGATTATTTTGTCACTAATAAGTAAAATCATGTCTTTTTTTCAGTTTTTTCACTGAAAAAGTTCATTATTCAATATTTTTGAAATTTTTGTGTTTACAACAAATGAACGAACTGCAGGTTTGAAATTACTTAGAACGAGAAAGGACTTCCCCTAAAAAATGTACATGATTCTTCTAATTAAAGTCCCACAATCGTGTACCGCGAGTATAAGAGAGACTGAGAGGTCCCACAGTTCAGCGACAAGCGTGGATCGAGCTCGGAATTGGATGGTACTTTAATCTGAATTAATATTAATCACCGGATACCTTTGACACGTGCAATAAAATTTGACCTAGTTTGGATCTTAGCCTAATTCTTGTGATCAGAGAAAAAAGAAAGCCACCTTATTTTATTCTTTTGATAAAAAAAAAGCGGTCACCTCCCTGCTCAAGATTATGTGAAGTTTATTCTATTTCAACAATTAATGTTGTTATTAAGTGGTATTTTTAATCTATCTACGTTCTTTTAGCATGTTCAATACATCTACTTGAAACTTCAGACCAAATATATATGGACGCTGACAATTGTCCCTGCACAATTTTCTTATATAATTTGTATCGTCTCCGTACAATTTCTAAAGTATTAATACCTATGAGCGAAAGTATTTATACATATGCAAGGAAATATTTATACCTATGCACGAAAGTATTTATACCTATACACAAAAACATTTTAACGTAAATAATTGTCTTACCAACCAAATCTCCCAAACTGTCCCAGCACCATAAATATTCGTGGGGGACCACTCAAACTAAATAGGGGGACCAGGGGGACCAAACACGTTTCTAAAAATATCAATGTTGCCATAACTATCTGGGGGACCGCAATACTTAATATTTTTTTACATATGGCGCTGGATGACGTCTGAAAGTATTAATATCAAGTATTGAAAGTATTTATACCTATGCACTGAAGTATTTATATGTATATACATTGTACAAAGTTTAATCTTCAGGCGTTTGATCATATCAAGTTACACATCAAAGTATTAATATTTTATTTTGTAAGTATTGATACCTATGCACTAAAGTATTTATACCTATGAGGTCAACTATTTTTGTTATAGGAAAGTTGATGCGGTAATACAGAGTCTCCACTACTTCATTAGAGGAAGGGTGATGCGGGGACTATTGGAGGACTGGAAAAGGGAGATAATCATATCAAGTTACGCATGCAAGTATAATATCTTACTTTGCAAGTATTAATCTGTTATTTCTCAAGTATTTATACTTATGAAGGTTGACGCGGGGACAAGCGCGGGAACTGGGAAAGGAAAGACCATAATACAACCTTCATTACTGTAGCTGCGGAGACAAAGGAGGACTAGAGTGTAGGGATGAATATAATTATTCAATATATATAGGTGTGTTTGAATAGTCAAGAGAATAATGTGAAATAATTTTATATGAGATAGTGTATAAATTAAAATAGTACGAAAAAATTACTAATATGTAAAAAAAATTTAAGAGAATTTTATTTTTGTGCTATTCAAATAATATAAATAGGTTATCTGTCAATTTGAAAAAGGTATTTTGTGCAATTGCATCAAAAACAGTGTTGTCATATCAAAATCCAAGCGGCCGCATTGATATCCGTGTGGCCCACACAATCCTTTTAAATGTCAGTTTTCTAAATTACAAATCTCAGAATCAATCCATCAATAATTTGATATTTGCCTAAATTGTTCTACACATTTATGGAGCACATCATAATTAATATATTGATGGTCTATTATCTTATTTGATCACTTTAATTGACAACCATATATGACAGTAAACAATCCATAATTAGATTACATATGTGCTCAATGTTGGCATTAAATCCAACGAGGTTGGCAATAAATCCAAAAATCCATTCTCATATATATTTGTTTCTCACAAGAACAATGTACAAATAAGTAGTTTGTAGATTCAGGAAGCTCACAAAAGACACATTCAGTTGGTTTTGAACACCCTTTAACGAAGTTTACTCTAGTTAAGACCTTATTCCTTCTTACTAATTAACCAAAGGAAAATTTTACACCTTAAGTGGAATTTTAGATTTCCAAATAGTATCAAAATCCTATTTGGAATTCCTCCATATTCAAGCAATGTGTAAAAAGAATGAACATTGAAAATATTTTTTGAGGACCATCTCCAAAGTAATCTATCCTCTAGAGAATTATTCAAAGTAAAATGTTAAAATTGAGTTTTCGAGTGATTCCATTCATCCAAATAGATCCCTCTCATCTGCCTTTTAAAACCCACATTTAACCTAGATGATTCAAAAGCTTGAGCTACAGAAATCATTCTATTTTCTACAATATATAACAAATGCGGATAATGTAATAAACAATATATACCAAGTTAAAATTACATGGATTCGTGAAAGACACGTGAGAGAGCGTGAAATTGGAGCTTGATCTCCCCGCCAAAAGTGGGTCAAACTTAGAATTAAGAGTTCCGACTAGAATTAAATTAATATGTTAAAACGAACTAAAAGTATTATATTTTCACTGGCTACTTCATAAATTGAATTCAAACTAGGAAAGTAAATATGCGGTGGTCATGCATTGAGTTAATGCTGCACTTTAGTAAGCTAATGAAAAGAGTTATATATATAATTTGTTTTTATTATTTATTCTTGGGAAATATTTTACTATTTTTATATCATTTTTTTGCTTTTCTTGTTGTTTTACTTAATTACTACGTACTGCCATTAGTAAGATTACTTTTGTTCCTGTTTTACGATTTTGTTGATGGAGAACTTACTGAATTATTTTTCCATCTCATTAATTAGTAGTCGGTGAATTAAAGTCTAGAGGATCAATATTTTTCCATCTCTCGCTCTGAGTCTGAGACCTTCAATAATTATATCTCGTATAAATGAATCTAGATCTGGTGATATATTATATTGACCCTTGCTTCACGAAACAAAAAACTTCCTCAAGACAACAGTCATATCACTAAAGTTGTAAGAAACAAAAAAGGCTAGGGAAATAAAATAAAAAGATACAGTACTTTGTTCTAAGCTCCTCTACTTTTTTCTCGTTTGTTGAGTAAGGGAATTAAAAAGATCCACCAAAACTCCTCTAAATCTATTCACATCAAGCTTCACACTTTGTTCTACCAGATAAACAGAAGACATTGCCGTCCAACCTTGCTTGTGTAACTCTTGCGGGTTTGTAAAAACAGTATGATTTCTTGGGTACTTCTCTATAAGAGTACTTTCTTCTTCTTTTATTTCATACTCTATATAGTTTAGTCCCATATATTTTGTTGGTTCCCCAAAATCTTTCCAGCTTATAAATCTCAAGTCCCCCCAAGGAAGAACTTGTATGAGTGTACCATTGTTTGGAAGATACATCATGTTTGTTAAATTAACCAGCTCCATGCAATCCCATCAACACATCACAAGAGTTTATTAGATGTGCTATTCTTGGAAAATCTTTTGTGGTTTCAGGATCAACTCGAACAACTTCGAAGCCAACTCCTTTGGCCATTTCTACAATCTCGTTTTCATTCGTAAATGTACGGGTGACTTTCCTTAGCAAAATAGCTATCCTTGGTTTCTTGTTTGAGTTCTTCTGATCAGTAATATCAACTAGAGTTCTCTCTAATGATAGGCTTGATCTCACAAAGTTTCTAAAGCTTACCATGGTGGAAACATTTTGAGCTGAATAATTATCCACTGTCATAGGAAAAGTTGCTCTAAGGCCTACTTGTCCTGATGGGAAACAATGAACTAGGGTTTCTGAATCGAGGTTAAGAATGGGGTAGTGTGAGAGCGCTTGTAGGTGTGGCATGAACTTATTAATCCAAGGCCCATGGAAGTTCATCACCGCAAACTGAATTTTTCCATTGTATTGGTTTGCAGCAACGAAAAGAGGTATGAGCAGATCTGTATAGTCATGGAACAGGTTGAATGAAAAAAATGGTGTTGGAAATATCAAAACGGGCACATCATGTGTCACATCACAAGCAGGTCCTTGGTTTTGATTCGAGGCCCATTGGATTGTTAATTCTCTAACACGTGCCATGGTAAGTTCCTCCCATTTTCGGGTAAATGGGCGGATTTTCCAGACAGTGGTGTTGGCAGGAGTGGTGAAAGATGGAGGTATGAGGAGCACAGTTGCCGAGTTCCCCATAACCTTCAGGTTCACTTCTATGGAGCACATGTTGTATCGGTAGTCACAGAATTCACAAATTATGCCTGTGTTTTGGGCCGGAGAATCTGTGAATTATAAACAAATCAATTTTTGCTATTAATGAAACTAAATATGCTACTACATGCTACTAGTACATAGTTTTGTAACAGTATCATTTTAATCATCACTTAATCAAATTAATATAAATACTAGTTTCTGTAATAATATCCAGTGGAACCATTATATTTTACTTCGTACTAATATATACCTGAATTAGAGATTGCTTGGTCTTGTTCCTGATTTGAAGAAACAGAGAGTTCCGTTGTGGTGGATTCTGCACAACAATTGGCACTTAAAAATGTCAATTGTTGTTATTTTGGAAAGGATTATCAAAATTACAGCACTATCATAATAATAAGGTATTTTTTTTTTAGAGAAATAACAGGGCTCACGCCCCTACTTGTATTAACCGCAATTGGTTACATGGTTTGTAAGGGTTTTGATATGTAACACTGACGTAATAATAAGTTAATTGTATTGTAGTTTTCTGTAATATCGTATACCTGTCTTGGAGGGAGCTTCCTCTTGTCTCTGATCTGAAGGAACTGAGGGCTGAGTTGTGCTAGATTATGCATAAAATGTCAGTAGCAATGTCAGTGTTTTTTTTTTTTGGGGGGGGGGGGGGGGGGGGTTTGATTATGAATTTCATCTACACATTCGTGCATATTTGAAATGGAAGCGGGGCACGTCCAAGGCCTGTTCGGAACCATCAGATTCGCTTCATCACATGATGTGTGTGCGCTTGATCCGCACAAATATTGAAGCGCCATGCACGAATATTTAAGCGGCCCCCACGGATAGTGAACCAATCAAATGGTTCCGAGCGGGCATCATACTGATTTGGATTTGTGATGCCCATCTCAGTTAATTTATCACCTCCATTGTGCCGGACTCCCATTTTCGCGGGTATGGCTTGATCTTCCATGTCATGGTGTTTGGATTGGTGTAGGAGAGACGATAAAAATTGTGGAGGCATCTGGGACAATTCTTATATCCCCCTCTATGGAGCAGATATTGTATCTTGGATTAGCTCTTGTTAACTATTAGGGGTGTCAACGGATACGATAAGGGTCGGGTGGGAGCATTTTCATACCCGTACCCGTTATAAGTTGTTCTTACCTATACCTTACTCTTACCCACTACAAATTACCTTATCCGTACCCTGTCCTCACCCTTATGGTTGTCGGATAACGAAACGGTAGCGGGTAAATAACGGGTATAACACATTCATTTCGCACATATTATATGTGGCTTAAAGGTCTAAACTTTATTGGAATTTGCGGTAATGGTTAATAAGTGTAACACAACTATCAAGAGTAGTTAGAGAATGAATATTCATTGCTCATTAATATATATAATATATATCAATTTTTTTATTATTACCCGATCGGGTAACGGGTATGGAATAGGCTTTACCCGTACCCTTACTCGTTTAGATAACGAAAAAAAATATTTACCTGTACCCAAAAAGTTTACGAAAAAAGTGTCTTACTCGTACCTGTCTATCGAATACGGTACGGATCGGGTATACCAATAAATGGTGCCATTCACACCCCTATTCACTATGACTTCTGTTAGTTTTTAAGGTGGCAATTATTTAGTGAAGGATAATAGCTATCAAGATTTCAAATTATTGGGTCAAATTTTTGGTTGGACGCATTGAATTCTAACCGACCCAACCTATCTGTGAAATACAAAAAGGCTTATTAGTTATTACAATAAAAAAAGGAAATACTGAAGGAACTATAAATGAAAAGTAATTCACAAGCATGAATTTACCTGCCGTTGTGGGACTAGATTCTTGCGTTTTCTCATTTGTAGCCGAGCTCTGTTTTTCATCAGATTCTGCATAATTTGTTTACTTGTTAGCTTGGTACCATTTTTTTTTCTTTTTTTTTTTAATATAATGGGATGATTTGGCTGGGCCATCTGATCCTGAATTTCACATAAAAGTTGCACCAAGTTAATTAAAGTTTCTTAATGTTCTGTCTTCAAAAAATAAAAAATAAATAAAAGAATCTCAAACTTCTAACTTTCTCAAGGTATGCACTGTTTTTTAGATAGACATGTGCACCTGATTTTCCTTTTTTTTTTTCTAATTCTGTTGTAAACTGTACGGAGCTTCTGAATTTAGTTTCTGCATAGATTTTTCATAATCATTTTGAGAGTACTTTCTGGATCAATATGTTAACTGATACTGTATCAAGTGTCGACGGACTTACCTGTAGATGGCTCTTCCTCCACCAGCCATTCTGGTTCCTTGTTGTCTTGCTTCTCTTTCGAATCAAATGATGACATCAAGATATCAAATCCTGTTAGTTTTGCAAATTCCAATTTTCCTTATTCAACCTCCATTTATTTGATAATTTTGTATGAAGAGGATTCCAAAATCACAAGTTTTCAGTGCTACAAAATACTACAAGTTGACTTTTCATTATATTTCAAACTTTTAAAATCCAAATGTCAACTTAATTTGTTCATTGATATGAGAGATGCGTGAATGTAAAAAATTCTAATTTTTTAAGTTCATTTTTGCAAGATCAAGTGATAAAAAAAATAAACAAATCTCGTTAACTATGATTGATTTATTTTAAGATATTCATTTTTTACCACCTGATCTAGTACAAAATGAACTAAAAAAATATAAAAAAATCATATAGATGAACAAGAAAATAATTGTTTTGGATTTGTAATTTAGGTTATTTTGAAATATAAATTAAAAAGTGAGTTTGTTGTATATTGTGACAAAAAAATTGTGGTATTTTAGAACCCTTCTCAATTTTTGTTACATGCAGTTGTCCGTAGTAGCTTACTTGTAAGTGGTTCTATCTTTTTCTCGGTCTTCTCTTCTGTATCATTTGGTGTCATCCATTCAGCGTATCTTTTTCCTGCAAAATCTTGTTAGCTCTTACCCAGATTAACATAATTGTATGTGCTTTCCCGCTTATATTATGTAGGTTGAAAATAATTAGTAGGGTCAAAAGTAAGTGAGAGAACCATATATATATATCCTCGGACATAATTTTCGCTTGGTCTTACCTACGGCATTAATAATTTTTTTAGAGAAGATTTTGTCCCTTAAGCTTTCATTCTCGAATTCCAACTAGTTCAACTTCTAACTTTTGTCTTCAAATTAAAAAATGAAAGATTCATTTCATCTATTTTTTTTAAATTTTCCTCTAATTATTCTAGTCCATTTTTCTGACGATCTGTCACGAATTTTGTGAATCTAAAATTACGAATGTCTTCTACTCAATTTTATCCTTTAAAAATATATGAGATCCATGATTTGGTACCTTCGAGTTGTATTCGTGTCGATGATTTGTTTCTTGGAGATATACTACATATAAAAACTTGATATGTTAGGTATTATAGGTTTAAAGGCTTGCACACGTAGGTTTAAATGCTTCATATGATATGTATAAAGACTGCACTTTGATAAGTTACGTGTAAGGTTTAAGAGCTTGACACAAGTATTTTAAAGTGTTGTAGACAAATGTTTAAAGTTTGAGAAACCAAATTTAAAGTGCCTACGGGCTTTTACTATCAACTTTTTTTTTATAAGTTACATGTGAAGTTTAAAGGCTGGACACGAGTCCTTTAAAGGGTTGTAGACAAAAATTTAAAGACTTGAGAAACAAAATTTTAAGTGCCTACGGACATAAATTTACTGTAAAAAAAAACACAAATATAACTCAAAGGTACTTCATCATGGATCTCATATGAAAAAAAAAAATCGAGTAAAATATGTTCGTAGTCTTATATTCGCAAAATTAATCACAGATCGTCAGGACAATGGACGATAATGATTAGAGGAAAAAATAATCTTTCTTTTTTTGGTTTGGAGACAAAACTAGTTAGAAGTTGAACTAGTTAGATTTTAGGGTTTAAAGACTTGTAGAAAGAGGTTTATAGATTTGCTACTGATACTTTAATTAAAAAGTTGTAAACAAAGTTTCAAAAGGATTGAACAGGGGCGTTGGACAGGAGATACATACTTGAGGGGTGTTTTCGGAGATTGAGTTTGAGGACAATTCATCCCTATTTTTTATCCTCGCATTTAAAACTAATTCTTTAACTCGCAGCCTTCACTAAAATACATATAACTTAATACAAAAAATAAAACATATTTGAAATGTTCACCATTTTAAACTTCACTGAAAAATATTTACATTTAAATTTCATTCTCCAAAACAATGTAACTCTAATATTCCAAATCGTTCCATCAATCAGTTCATCTCACTTTAGAATTTGATGAATCAAGTTTAATTTCTTCTCAATTCTCAACAAATAGTACTGTCTCAACTATTATATTTACCAAACAGTAGTTATATTAATTTAAAGCTGAAATCTTAAAAATAGAAAACCACAACTTTCATAAGTTAGAAAAAATACTTATGAAACTAGGAGGTAACATTTCCACATTATGAAACCAAATACTCACTATGAAAAATGGAGTCTCGTAGCACTGCAGAGTTGAGAACTGAGAGGACGACAATGGCGAAAAACAAGGATTTAACCATGGCACCACAAACAAACTGTTGGGTCTCATATCTTCCTAGTAAGCCTCCTCCCCGCTTCATCACCATGTTTCTCCTCTTGTGATCCTTGTAATTTTCCACCGTAGACTTGCTTGAATATAAAAGATGCTTTTTAATATTTTATAAACTCCCTCGACAGCCCCTGTCAAGATCTCAAAAAAAAAAAAATTTAAACTGCTAAGTGCACAAGTTGACAATGTATAAGTGCTAAGTGCACATCTGAATAATGGAGTTTCCGTTAACAATAATTAATTATAATATTCTCATACCGATGCATTTCATGGAAGTATGGAGGATTGTATTTCTGACAAATATTTTGTTGGCATTTTACCATTCTACCCCGACATCATCTGAATTTTCATTATAAGTAATTTATAACCTTTGATGAATTTCATCACAACCATATATTAAATCCTCCAACAACATCAGCTTATTCTAATAGATCAATACAAAGTTTGTCAGTTCTGTTTAATTTGCTGCACAAAAAAGGAGATATATATTAAGTATTGATTTTTTAGTCCGTTAGCAATTTCATTCAAGCGCGCCGAAACGTAGTTGTGGTTAAGGGTGTGATTGTTGGACACGGAAGACGCAGGTTAAAAGCATGTTTAATTCAAAGTTTATTCACTAGTACAGAAAACGCAATTATACACGGTCCGAAAAGCTAATGTCATACGGTTACACGATCGTATCAACGAGCGTTGTGTACGAATAGGAGGGTGTTATACACGGTTTCCAAACCATGTCTATATAGTACTAACATACACAGTGGATTCAACCGTGTCAGATTTTAAAAAAATAAAAATAACGCTGAAAATGCTGGTTTCGACACGGTCAAAGTAACCGTGTACAATAACAAGGTTTATATACATGGTTTCTACAAGTCATCCGTGTATGATTTTGGACACCGTACACGGATTGTTATTTAGAAAAGTTTATGATCTTTTTACAACTTATAATTGGCTAATATCTCTATTTGCTAGCCATTAAACATACAATTAATTACACATCCATAATTCAATAAATATTCAACATCACAGCATACAAAAAATAATCTGTCATATTTATTCAACGTTCAACAAACATAAATATTCAACACAACATACATAAATCAATCATATTCATTCAACATTCAACAAATATATACAATTCACATCCATAATATACATCATACATACAATTTACATCTTCAACATTTCATGAAGAGAGCCTCTGAGAGCTACTAATTAAAATGAAAAGTCAAAACCCTAACATCTCGAGCTAAGAAGAAAATAAAACCAAAAATAAAGAAAACAAAACCTGACATTCTAGCCTTGTACACAATTCCCGTGTCAAGTTATGTTTTCAGCTTGACTGATCAATAATTGCTATTGGTTTCATCATTCCATACTATAATATGTAATGTAAATTCATATCATGCAACAAACATACGTATATAGCCAGCAAGTACATTAAGAGTTTCACACAAACATGTTATTTTTTTCCCTTAAACTTTACATTAACCCATATATATACATCATCATGGAACAAACAAATTAAAGTCAGTTTATGCATGTAAAGCCAGTTTATACTCGATTAGTCTTATATTTATTTTTTCAAGTCTAACTCAAGATAAATCGAAACAAATTAAAAGATTACCCTCTTATAAATGGGGGTGGTGAGACTAGACACCAAATTCTCCGCCTCCTACCTGCATCCTTCGTTATGTGTCTCCACAGGGAGGACGAAGTCCAAACACAGAAAGACACAAACCGAAGGAGAAGTGAATACTTCATTTTATACCTTTCATGCTTAGTCTTGGTCTCCTACTTCAAATCCTTCTTACTCATGAAAAACCTAGCGAACTGAGTTTAGAAAGAAAAATGGAATGAGTTAGAAAATTAGTGGTTCTCACAGCGGTGTCAAAACCCTAAAGAAACATCGGCTATATATATGAAACCCTAAGAGAGAAATGAAGAGGGAGATGGAGAGACCGATCGAGGAGAGTATAGGGGAGAAGAGACCAAGGAGTTAAGAGTTATTTGATTAGACGTGGAGCGGTGGAGTTGTTGATAATTAAAGACATGGCACAATTCGAAGAGGCGCCAAAAAAGTAAAAATCCTAACTATTAATCATTCACGGTTTAAACAAAACAACAGTGTATAGTGAACTAAAACAAACACGAGCCCTACCAAAAATGTGCATACTTCACAAAAATAGGCGTGAAAAAATGAAAACTATAATTCAAAGGAGTTTATACACGATCATTTCTATAGAACCGTGTACACTAATAAATATTTTTTTATATTCATGTTTGCTAGCCAGTAAAGAATCATAAAATAAACTACATACCAAAGGACCTTGCTACTACTTCTAATTCATAAAGATTCTGAAAGTTATTCACAACTTTTCTCAATCGAGAAACCTCCCCATAGACGTAATTTGTCTCACATCCATGCAAAGGTTCCTCTGCTAAGAAAAGCTGTGATTAAACCTTCATATTTTGATGATCGAAAATACAGTTACTAGTTATTAAATAATATTAATTTCTCTCTTCTCCGTCTGATTATGATAGTCGAGTCTTATAGCCCATCATAGTTTCTCTAAGTGCTATAGTGTTAAACCCCGACAGAAAATCAAGATTGCACACGAGGGGAAAATAAAGAGAGAATAAAGAGTCAAAGTATCGATCTACACCAATTAGAGGAAGAAAAGGACAATGAGAATGGAGAGACAAATTAAGAGAGAGGACTGGACTTAAATGGTGTAAATGTGTAAAGAGGTGGTTGAGAAGAAGCCGAGAATCTCCGTGGAGGCTCACAAGGGAGAGCTACTCAATCGACGTAGTGCCTAGGTAGGGAAAGGAGCCGAGAATCTCTTGAACTGCTTCAACAAAGAAAGCAAGGGAGATTTCGGAGTCACTTCCCTCTAACAACAACAACTACTATTAATTACTTGAGGTCTCTTGACCCTAAGAGACCACTTTACAAGCATTGAAAGCATGAAATGCTACAATAGAGCGAGTTTTAGACTAGCTTCTGACTCCCAGATCCGGGGAGGTGGTGGAATTATGCTCGCCCTCATCCCTCAGGTGTGGCTCATCTACCTATATAAATGTTTTAGTCTAAAAATACGGCAATGAGACAAATCCAACACAAATGGATTGTTTGTGACATTTATTCTACTATAAAAATAATGCAACACAATAAAAATATATATGTGTACATTTCAAACGTATAAAACTGTCACTGACCCACCTTTATGAGTAGCAAAAAAAAAATGAACGGAAATTATAATAATGATGACAATAATAAAATGAAATAAAAAAAATATATATTTAAGTGAGGAGAGTAATCATTAAATAAATAATGAAAGCCTTTCTTTGTGCTAATTCAGCCCCTCTCGGACCAAGGCCTTCATTTATATTAATTCAATTAAAGGCTATACGTTGAAATTTTGTGAAATGGGTCATACGGGCCCGCTCGGTTCAAGATGAATCTCATCATGATTTACCAATTTCTATTATTATTATATCTTTAGCCCGCTAACAAAAAGCCTTCAACCCATCAAGCTCCATACTGGAACCACTCTAACAACAAATGTTGAGTTTAAATGTCCTTAATAACACCTATCACCATCAATAAAAATTTTGATTCTTCATTTGCTGGGATTGATCCTTGAACGATATATCAGGCCCGAATGGCTCCTTGAAGTTAATTAGTTGGCAAGATTTGTTGTACAAACATCAAAAAAAAAAAGTATAATAAAAAAATATATAATAAAGAGCATGAATAAAAAAAAATATAAATGCAAGTTATATATGATGCTCTTGAGGTCAGTAAAATAAAAAAAACACACCGTCATAACGGTGCAAGAAACAAAATAATATCAATCTTGTTAAGAAGCTGACATCAGCACATTTTTTTCATTTGTTGAAATCGACCCTTTAAAGACAAATTCTACACAAGTTACATAGTAACAATGGTCACATATGATTCAATATCATTAACAAAAAAATAACTGAAGCATGCTCACCGCCATAATTATAATGGTGTAATCCTGTATTATAACAGTATGCGAAATATCTGGAAATTAAAGGAGGCACACGCCTGGCTGAATTAATTTGAGAAGCATAATCTTTGGCAACAAGAATGCCCCTCCCCTGTGCTATAAAAGAACAACTATAGAATAGAGAAAAAAGGACAGAGAGACCGAGAGACAAAGTCAAAGCTATACACAAAGTAAAATAGTGAGATTGAGAGAAAATAATACAAAAAAGAAGTACATTTCACATCCCCAGACGAGTAAGAAAAAAAGGTAAATAAAAGAGAAGGATTCTTGCATTTGAAGTGAATATTTTATTTTCTTTTCTTTATCCTCTTATCTCTTCTCCATCCTTTGTATTTTATTAAAAAATATTCTAAAAAGAAAAAAAATTCATAAGATACACCTCACCGCCACTTCCGGACTCGAAGCACTTAGTGTGCGTAGGGTGCCGGTCGGGTAAAATTACACAAACACTCGCTACTATCGGACTCGAAGCACTTGGTGCGTGTAGGGTGCCGGTAGGGTGATTCAACGGGCTCGAAACACTCGATGGAGTAGAGTGACAACAAAAAAAAGGATCCGAAGCAGGGGCGGAGCCACATACAGTGAATGGGGGTCAATTGACCCCCATTCATTTTGAATTTTTTTTTATTTATACTCTATTTTAATATAGATTAAAGTAAAATATTATGGATAGTGTGAAATTGACCCCCATTCGTAGTAGAAAAATTTTATATGTTTGACCCCCATTCACGTTTGACCCCCATTGTCTGAAAGTCTGGCTCCGCCCCTGATCCGAAGCACTCGGTGCGTGTAGGATGCCACAATCATGCTAATGACGAGTGCGAATTAGGCAGAAATGCTGTCAAAATTCTCTCTTAATTAGACATGAAAAATGATATTCAAATGAATCAAGTTAAGACCGAGATGTTGCTGAAATTTCAAAAGAATAATAAGGGAGTACGCAGCTTGAATGAAAAGATAAAACAAGGAATGTTATAACAACCAAAAAAAGTTAAACGAAGAAGTCATACTTAATTGGATAGATGTGAAAAAAAATAAAAAAAATGCCTGAGAGAAAATTCAAGTAAAATAAAACGTTGCTTGAAAAAAAAAATACAAATTGGACAAGTGAATTCATATCATTCACTATTGTACAACAGTGGTATAAACAAAAAAAGATAAAAGAGATATATAAGAAAAGTAAGATGGGTTGAACGTGGTCAGATTTATTTCACCATTGCAATTGGTAGTGCATTAATCAATTTAGGAATGAAATTGGAGAATTGCAAATTCACTGTTGAGTCACTTTAAAGAAATAGTGCGACTATCTTTGCTAACCAATGGTTCATGTAAATTTATGTGTGAACTCAGAGATAAAGCGAGTCAGAAGAAAAAAATCAAGACCCTTTGTCATGATTAATTCAGGATAATGAAACAAATTTCCTTACACCAAAACCAAGGGCTTCTACGCCAACTCAAATAAAGGCTGCCACGCCACCCTAAATGAAAGGCTTTTATGCCAACTCAAATAAAGGCTTCCACGCCAACTCAAATAAAGGCTTCCACGCCATTCCGAACCAAAGGCTTCCACGCCACCCATACCAAAGGCTTCCACACCAACCCAAACCAAAGGCTTCCGCGCCATCCAAACCAAAGGCTCCTACGCCAACCCAAGTCAAAGGCTCCCACGTCAACCAAAATCAAAGGCTCCCATGCCATCTCAAACTAAAGGCTTCTGCGCCACCCAAATTCAAAGGCTCTCATGCCATCCCAACAAATACATAAGTTCAGCTAAAGCCCTTGCATGTAATAGGCACCCCAAGGGAAGGAAAACCCTACGGACACTACGGGCATATGATACGCCCTTGTCTAAACCCTTTGCGCCAGTCCGACCCGTAGGCTGTCGAAGTGTTCCAGGCACCCACTCACGTAGTTCGGTGTCGCCCATAACATATATGTTCAGCTAAAGCCTTTGCATGTAATAGGAACCCATGGGAAGGAAAACCCTATGGACACCACGGGCATACGATACGCCCTTGTCTAAATCCTCTGCGCCAGTCCGACCTGTAGGCTGTCGAAGTGTTCCAGGCATCCACTCACGAAGTTCGGTGTCGCCCATAACATATATGTTCAGCTAAAGCCCTTGCATGAAACAGGCACCCCAAACAAAAGCCCTGAAAACCCCAAATTAAACAAAAGCCCTAGTAAATACTAGGCATACACTGTTAGTATGCCTCTTCGAGAGTTGAATCAGTACTACCCCTCTGATTCAGTATCGTCCTCTCTTCTTGATTGCACTTTAGATACCCTACCCTATCATGTCATTTCGTCTAGCCCCTTAATCGGAGGTTCCTGGGTACTATCCAGGGTAATTAACGGCAGGGGCTTGCGCCTGCCGGAAGGAAAAGAATCCCCACAATCAAACAATAAGCTTCTTCCCCTTTACCTATTCGAGGGAGGGAGTGTATCTGCAGAGACGTTCGCACCGGTCTACACTAAAATAACAGGCCGACAAAAATGCCTCAACAATAAATTACTACTCTAACTTAATAACAGACTTGACAAGAGGCGTACACTCTAGTTATAGCGTACACTCTAGTTATAGTGTACACTGTTACCACCTCCCCTAGATAACAATATTATAAAAAAGCACAGGAGCTGTTTTACTTTAACTTAGGGTTATCACAAGTAGGAAATACATATTATAAAAAAAAAAAGCATATGATTAAGAAAATAAAAGCAAAAGATAAAAACAACATAAATAAAGAACAACATAAGTAAACAACAACTATAAAGAAAAGAAAGAAGAAAACCAGTACATTAAGTTTAGTATAACTAAACAACCAAAAACCTAGACTTGATTATTGTTAGATCTTTTAATACACTATCCCTGTGGATCGACACCCTGATCTATACTATACGATAGGTTCATGCGTTTGTGAATCGATTGTAAAGTAGACAATTAGAGTTATAAATATTATAAGCTTTGATTTTGACTCATCAAGCTTTTTGGCGCCATTGCCCGGGATAGTGTGAAAATTCTTGCTAATTTTTACATTGTCATTAATGTGTCTAACTTTTCTAATTGAATCTAGGTCTCTTTTTATTTTCTTGAATTGTATCTTTTATTTTCTATTATTTACTTTTTAATTGAAAACCCCAAAAATCCAAAAAAAAAAAATATTTAAATTTTAGCATCTTTTAATTTTCAGTTTTATGAGTAGATATTAATTATCTTTTCTTGTAGATGCATACACTGGCGGGATTCACAAGGTCCCGTGCAGCTCTCAACTCAAACAAGAAAGAACTGTTACCACTACCCTGATCATCTAAGACGAAGTACAAAAGAACATCTTAGTGGAGGTTAATTCAAGTTCAACCAACATGAGTAACCACCCTGAACAGCCGCAAGATGGTGTACTGCAAAACAATCTACTGATTGGAGCATATCAAAATCAATCACCGCCTCATGGCAATAATCAAACTCTACCCAATCAAGTGAAAGTTGATGAAGAGGAGACAAAACCACTCAAGGACTACTCTATGCCAATTGGGGATAACAACAAGAGTAGCATTAAGCTACCTACTACCACCGCCAACTCAAAAATCAAGACATCCTATATGCACGAGGTGCAAAGGAACAAATTTGAAGCACAGCCGGGAGAGATTCCTCAAGTACATCTCGCAAATTTCCTTACCATAAGCGACTCAATCCAAATGATTGGATTAGACGAAGACAACATCCGTCTTTGCCTATTTCCTTTCTCATTTGGACCTAGGCCAAAAGCATGGTTTCATTGTGCCGAATCAATCACGGATTGGAACCAATTATCTAATGCTTTCCTTGCAAGGTACTTTCCACCAAGGATGGCCGTTGATTATCGCGCGAAGATCACTGGTTTCCAACAAATGGATAGAGAATCCCTTAGCGATGCATGGGAGCGCCATAAGGATCTTTTGCGAGAATTCCTCATCATGGACTTGGCAAGTGGCTAGTCCTACAATCCTTCTATGACAGTCTCTTCCCTCATCTGAAGCAGCTAGTAAACTCATCGGTATGAGGAGCCTTCATAAATCAAAGCGTTAAAAGAGCAACACGAATAATTGATGACTTATGCCAAAGTCCAGATTATTTACTACCAACACGTGAATCAAGAAGGACAACCATGATAGAAGAACACAAAGAGAGCGAGATCTCGCTCCTCACATCAAAACTGAGCACCTCCAGTCTGAACTGTATGCACCTCCAGTTCAGCAGAGAACAATACAAAATTACGGGAGTCGACTAAATAAACCAGTTTGGAGCCTCCTCCCTATCAACCGTATGCATATTCCTCAAAAAATTCTCAAAACAAAGCTCGAGAAGGAATTTGAGAAATTTCTCGAAAGACTAGGCCAATTGCACATCTCAATTCCATTTACAGAGGCTATCACCAAAATACCCTCCTATGCTAAGTTTCTGAAGGAGTTAGTCTCTAGTAGAAAAAGGCTACAAAATTGTGCAACTGTCTCTAAACATGGAGTGCAGTGCCATGGTTCAAAGCAAGCTACCGCAAAAGCTCAAGGATCAAGGAAGCTTCTCGATTCCATGTGTAATCGGGAACACCATGTTCAAGCGAGCACTATACGACTTGGGCGCAAGCGTAAGCCTCATGCTGAAGTCCGTCTTCTACAAACTAGGATTTGGAGAGCTCTCGCCTATAAGGTTGACCCTGCAACTAACAGATCGCTCAATTCGATATTCCGAAGGAGTGTTACTAGATGTTCCGCTCAAAGTTGGAGAGCTATGGATT
This sequence comes from Carex parvula, assembly GCA_025461045.1. Classification (NCBI taxonomy): domain Eukaryota; kingdom Viridiplantae; phylum Streptophyta; class Magnoliopsida; order Poales; family Cyperaceae; genus Carex; species Carex parvula. The sequence continues at coordinate 45,248 of JAJGRW010000810.1, forward strand.
CCTGTAGATTTCGTTGTCATTGACATGGAAGAAGATGACAAGATCCCAATCATCCTGGGACGTCCCTTCCTCGCCATGTGTAACGCAGTGATAGACGTAAAAAATGGAAAGATATCGTTATCAGTTGGAAATGAAAAAGCTGAATTCGACATAAATAGGTTTATGAAGTACCCAGCTGAAACGAACCAAGCATACTGCTTAGAATTTTTGGAAGAAGATGAAGTGACAAGCATTGATGAATAGGCAAGGATGAATGGACGACCTACTCGAAGACGTTGATATCCCATGGTCTCCGTCTTCACCAAGCATAAATTCATATGCCTATGAAGATCTCGATGACATAGACTCAATCACCACACCCAGTTTAGGTATGAGTGTGGATACAACCGAAGAAGCTAGTCTATTTGGAGACAAGCTCAAGAAGAGGACTCACCTCCGGTGACCTGTCACATGATGCAGGAAGAAGCTAATCAACCTAGTAAAAACCTAGGTGGAATGATTACAACTAATCCAGCTGACCACACTGAGATACAACTCTTAAGAACGAGGAGCCACAACCTGAACAGCGTAATTTGGAACCCAAGGATAATGATCTAACCCAACAAAGGAAGTTTTTTACCTTACGAAAGACACGACTGATGACCCTTGTTCCTTTCAAGAAACATTCACTTAGCCAAGTCGTGAAAAGTAAGGAAGCAAATGAGACATACGCATCCAAGCTGATGAGTCTTCCACCTAAACCTCCTGACTAGACACGATCACGGGTAGGGTCAAGCTAATGACCTAAATGAAGTGCTTATTGGGAGGCAACCCAAGAACCCTTGTTACCTTTTAATTAAAATTTTAGTTAAATCAAAAGTCGAGTCCAAATCTAAAGATCACTCACAAATTTAGTCTATTTCTTGCGAACAAGAAATGAAGAAAGGAGAATAGGAGTACACGTAAGAACAAGAGAAAAGAAAGCAGAAAAAGAGATAAAAAAATGGCAAGGCAGTCGCATGAGGATGACCACTGAACCGCATATGCTTGGTGACGAACCGCATGCAAGTGACCAAATGTGGGAGATCCAAGCGGGTAACGGAAGAAATAATAGGTCGCATTCTTGATCCTCTATGAATCGTATGCGGTTACACCCGTTAGTAGACCCGATACGGGTTTTTTACTCTTCGAATTCCCGCGTTGTTTCGTTGCATCGTTTCAAGCCCTATAAACCACACAGGATCCGATCCCCGCCATTTCTCTCTATTTTCTCTCTTTTCTCACTCTCTATTTTTCCTTCTCTTCCTCTCCTTGCTCATTTCTCCTTGAAGCCGCCACACCAACTACCTCCTTTGCTCTCTCTCCATCAAGAACCGCACACGGTTTCGGTTCTTCAATGGTCTTCCTTGGTTGAACTGTAAAATCCACTAAAACCCAACTTCGTCAAAAGGTTCTGCTTTAGGAGAGGGTCGTTTGGGATTAGGTACCCAATTTGGTACAAGGGATTCGGTTCTGCTTTAGTTGACCACCAACCGTATACGGTTCCCTTTCCAGACAGAGACCATGAAGAAAACAGGTTTGCTTACAAACCTCAAGGCCAAAGTCAAGCAACTGGCCAAACAGGTTGCTACCTCCGGTTCTTCTTCTTCTACCTCCTCCTATACCTACTCTTCTGACCATAACACCGTGTCGGATCCAACCTATGCCCAAGAGCACTCACCGACTGGGGGTGAGTCGCCCTCACAGGAATCGGACCCCATGGATACCTCTGATTTTTCATCCTCCTCCAGTGACGAGGAGGACCATTACAAGAACCTCAAGAAGAGGAAGCTCGGTGTATTTCGGGTCATTCACCCTGGTACCATGAGAGCGATCGGAATTGAGGACCAATTTCGATATATGGCTGAAACCTTAGGCATTTGGGACTTTCTGATTGGGTTGAGGGAGTGCAATGCCTACATTGAACCAACCTACCGGTTCTCACCTCCTTCAAATTCAGCAGAAGGAGAGGTCGAGTCTACTTTACCTTCCTCGACCTTAGGTACAATTTCTCTCTCTCTCGGTTGAATGAAGTTTTGGGTTTTCCAATATACGGAGTTGCGAGTATGACACCGAACTGGTAAAGAACATTTGGGATTTCATCAGCCACGAGCTCTCCGGTGAGAGAAACTGAAAGAGCAACGCCATCCGGTACACCACTCTCTAATATTTTCACCAAGCCCTCTTAAACTCTATGTTTGCACGCAGCGAGACTCAAGTCGTGGCAAACTATTGGGACCTCTTCTTCATGCATTGTGCACTCAACCGTTTGATCTGTTTAGGGACCGAAAGGCCAAATTTTGGCTATTTTTTGGCCGAAAGCATAGAGAAGGTGGTGCATAACAAGAAGGCCACCGTTTCGATGGGCTCGCAGGGGTCGTGCATTTCATTGCACAAAAGGTCGGGGTAGACCTCGGTGTATATCGAGCCCATTAAGGTAAAAATAGACCTCGCATGGATGCGAGCGTCCCATATTCTCCGAGGAGCCCAACCCCCCTATTTTTGCCAAGAAGAACAAGAACGGTGAAACTCAACTACCGCTCGAGCCCGTCATCTACGATGACATGGGCACATGGGGGAGGCTTTTCACTTAGGGTCAGCCTCATCCGCCTCCGCAGGACGAGCCAGCGCCGCAACCACCCTTTGTTGAACCTTATGTGTTCCATGCGGCTGAGGGAGAACCGCATGCACCAGGGACCCCGGACTGGAACTGGCTTGAGGCAGGAGCAGCTGTTGCACAACAACAGGCAGCAGCACATGCTGTTGGGGAAGAACCGCATATGCATCCGCATGCACAGCAGCAGCAGCAGCAGCAGACAGTGTTGCAAGCGATCCAAGGGCTGACGGGCATGGTTGGGCAGCTTCGGACAAACTACGAGGCCAGCTTCAGTGGTCTAAGGAACAATTTCGACGCTCTCCGCCTCCAAATTGATGGACAAGACGAGAGGATCTCAGGATCGAGCACATGACAAATGAGCTATACTTCCATGGTCTAGATGATCAAGAGGTGGACTATAATCCTCCGCACTATGGCCTTTTCCCCGATCAGTGGTTTGCCAGAGCTCATCATACACCACCTCACCCACCTCATCCTCAGCCATACCCACCACCGTCGCCGCCGCAGGAGTAGAGAGGTTGTATCACTTTCTTTTTTTATTTTTGTGAGATATTTAGATTTCTTTTCTTTTCTTTTAGCTTGATTGTTTGCACCGATATGGTGCAACATCTAAGCTTGGGGAGAGAAAAATTGCATTGTATAATCTAGGTATTTAGGTCATGTTTATTTTTCGGTCGCTGGCAGTTTTACCTAGTTCTGACTAAAATCACTGTGAATTCTAGAAGGATGAACTAGGGTTTTTATCTAGCAAATTGCATTATGTCATGTAGGAGTAAAAGCATATTAGAAGGAGTAAAATAGAAAGTTAAATTGGAATATTTTGGCGATGATGGAACAAGTCTATTTTTGATAATTATCTTCTTTAAAATTCTATGATTTAATTTAAATACTTTTTTCTATGCTTGTATGATTTTCAAGATTAGATAAAATCATGGACTAACAACATTTTGATTGCAAAGGATATTTTAGCTAGTTTTTCTTAAATGCTAAGCAAATAAAAGCATCTTATGATTAGAAGTATTTTCAAGAATTCCCTTCTTTAGATTTTAACCTCAATAATTGGACGAAGTATAACGATAATTTTTAGATACAAGTATTAAAGATTGTATGTATTCATATTAGATATGATTAGTTTTTATTTTTTGTCTTTACTTTTTCAAAAATACAAGAAAAATACAAAAAAAAATAGAAAACCAAGAAAAATACAAAAAAAATACAAAAAAAATATGAAAAATAGAAAAACATAAAAATATGCATGAAAGATGGAGATAGAAAAATGAGTACGGGCGCCTACGTAAGAATGGTTATCAATAGGCTCGAAAGATCTCCCAAATAATAAAAGGACGTAAAAATATGAGTCCTTCCACCCGGCTTGATCTAGGGCCCGATGAAATCCTTAGGTACATTCGGAACGCATAACCTCTCGTTTGTGTCTATGCGATAGAAAGATAAAACCGGATCGAGCGAGATGGTGGCTTTTTGCTTTTTACTTTACTTTTATTTTCTTGTATTTTATTCTCAAAATAAGGTCATATCCTACTAACATGCTATGTAACTTTGTCCTAAAATTCTAGGTTTAATCGAAAAAGAGATTATTTTATAAACTAAGGGAAGGATGGAACACTTCATGATCTCTAAATATGCTTCTACCTTATCATCTTAAGAATGATTAATTAAGATATCCCCAATAAAATCAAAAGTGATGTGAAAACACATTTTCTTTTTAATTGAGAAAATCATCAAGTACAAAAATTAGAGTTTGAGTAGACAATTTCATGATGAATTCGGATCCAACATAATTTAACAAAAGTCTTGTAGTTCGATGGTAAATGTTTAAGTGTTCAAACCGGCCTTTAAACCTAGTGAGTTATTACCCGGGAACGAATTGTTTAGATTTGCTTGGGGACAATCAACTCTTTCACATTCGTGAATCTTCGTATTTTAATTGAGAACCAGTTGAACATGTAAGACAATCAGTACAAGATAAAAGACAACTAGAAGAAAGATGAAATACAAGTAGAAGATAATGAAATACAACCAGTAGCATATGAAAGACAACTAGTAGAACATGAAAGACAGCTAGTACAAGATGAAAGACAACCAGTACAAGATGAAAGACAACTAGAAGAAGATGAAAGACAACTAGTAGAAGATGAAAGACAACTAGAAGAAGATGAAAGACAACCAAAAGATAATGAAAGACAACTAGTAGATAACGAAAGGCAACCAGTACAAAATGAAAGACAACTAGAAAAAGATGAGAAATAACTACTAAAATATGAAAGACAACTAGAAGAACATGAACTACAAGATGAAATACAACTTGTAGAAGATGAAAGACAACGAGAAGAAGATTAAAATACAACTTGTAGAAAATGAAAGACAACAAGAAAAAGATAATATGCAACCAGTAGAAAATGAAAGACAACCAGAAAAAGATAAAAGACAACAAGAAGAAAATGAAACACAACTTGTAGAAGACGAAAGACAACTAGTTTAACAAAAAGACAACCAGACGAAGATAAAAGACAGAAGAAGAGGAAAGACAACTAGACGTAGATGACAGACAACCAGAAAAAGATCAAAGACAACTAGAAGAAAATGAAAGACAACCAATAGAACATGAAAACAACTAGTAGATAATGAAAGACAAAATGAAAGACAACTGGAGGAAGACGAGAAACAACTAGTAGAATATGCAACACAACTAGAAGAAGATGAAAGACAACTACTACAAGATGAAAGACAACTAGTAGAAGATGAAAGACAAAAAGAAGAAGATGAAATACAACTACTATGAGATGAAAGACAACTTGTAAAAATGAAAGACAACAAAAAGAAGATGAAATACAACTTGTAGAAGATGAAAGACAACAAGAAGAAGATAGTAGGCAACTAGTAGAAAAGAAAGACAGCCAGAAAAAAAATTAAAGACAACTAGAAGAAAATGAAACACAAGTTGAAAAATAAAAGACAACCAGTAGAACAAGAAAGACAACTAGTGGAACATGAGAGAACCCGTATAAGATGAACGACAACTAGAAGAATATGAATAACAACTAGTAGAAGATCAAATACATCCAATAGAAAATGAATAACATCCAGCACAAGATGAACGACAACTAGAAGAAGATAACAGACAACCATAAGTTTATTAAAAAAAACAGTAGAAGATGAAAGACAACCAGTGGAAAATGAAAGACAACCAGTAGTACATGAAAGACAACCTGTAAAACATGCAAGACAACTAGAAGTAGATGAAAGACATCAAGTAGAAGATGAAAAACAACCAGAAGAAGATGAAAAACAACTAGTAGAAGATGAAACACGACTAGTAGAACATGGAAGACAACCAGTAGAATATGTAAGACAACAGTACAAGATGAAGGACAACAAGAAGAAGATGAAATACCACTAGAAGAAGATGAAAGGCAACTAGAAAATGATGAAAGACAACCGATAGAAAATGAAAGATAATCGGTACAAGTTGAAAGTCAACTAGAAGAATATGACATACAACTTGAAGAATATATATACAACTAGTAGTAGATGAAATACAACTTATAGAAGGTGAAAGACAATAAGAAAAAGATGAAAGACAATCAGAAAAAGATGAAAGACAATCAGAAAAAGATGAGAGACAACTAGATGAAAATGAAATACAACTTGTAGAAGATGAAAGACAACCAACAAAACAACAAAGACAACTAGTAGAACATTAAAGACAACTAGTAGAACACTGAGACAACCAGTATAAGCTGAACGACAACTACAAGAATATGAAAACAACTAGTAGAAGAAGAAAGACAACCAGTAGAAAATAAAAGACATCAAGTACAAGATGAACGGCAACTAGAAGTATATGAAAGACAACCAGAAGTTGATGAAAGACAACCAGTAAAAGATATGAAACGCTACCAGTAGAACATGAAAGACAACCAGTACAAGATGACAGACAACTAGTACAAGATGAAAGACAACTAGAAGAAGATGAAAGACAACTAGAAGAGATGAAAGACAAACAATAGAAGATGAAAAACAACCAGAAGAAATGAAAAATAACTAGTAGAAGATGAAACACAACCAGTAGAACATATAAGACAATAGTTCAAGATTAAAGACAACAAGAAGTAGATGAAATACAACTTGTAGAATATGCGCTACAGTACTAGTACACGATACAGTAACTGCTACCATCTTTAACTCATACTGATTTTGGGCTTTAATAAACTTATGTTATAACAATGTTCTGCACATTATTATATTTATGTGTCATGTATATTATACTATATAATATGCACCACATTATACCAAATAATATATATGTACATTACTCATAAATTTATCTTCGTTCTGAACAGTCATGATATTTAATATTTTATCACATGTATTTTATTTCATATCATATGAAACAATATACATCATATAAATAAAATATCCTTCTTATTTCTCGTTCTGTTTGTGTGACCTATATAGAGGATCTATATTATGTTGATAATGGCATAATAACATTTTATTACCATATAGAAGAAGATGACAGACAACTAGAAGAAGATTAGAGACAACGAGAAGTTGATGAAAGAAAACCAGTAGAAGATGAAACACAACCAGTGGAAAATGAAAGACAACTAGTAGTACATGAAAGACAACTAGTAGAATATGAAAGACAACTAGGAAAATATGAAAGACAGCAAGTAGAAGCAGAAAAATAACTAGAAGAAGATGAAAAACAACTAGTAGAAAATGAAATACAACCAGTAGAACTTAAAAGATAACCAGTAGAACATGTGTAACACAACAGTACAAGATGAAAGACAATAAGAAGAAGACAAAATACAACTAGAAGAAGATGAAAGACAACAAGCGGAAGATGAAAAACAAATAGTAGATGAAAGACAACCATTAGAACATGAAAAACAATCAGTAGAATATGAAAGACAACTAGTACAAGATGAAAAACTACTAAAAGAAGATGAAAGACAACAAGAAGATGAGAAAGACAACCAGAAGAAGATGAAAGATGGAAGAAGATGAAACACAATCAATAGAAAATGTAAGATAACTAGTTGAACATGTAAGACAACCAGTAGAAAATAAAAGACAAAAAAAAAATATGAAATACAACTAGAAGAAAATGAAACACAGCTTGTAGAAAACGAAAGACAACTAGTACAAGACGAAAGACAGCTAGACAAAGATGAAATACAACTACTACAAGATGAAAGAGAACTTGTAGCAGATAAAAGTCAACAAAAATAAGACGAAATACAACTTGTAGAAGATGAAACACAAGAAAAAGAAGATAGGCAACCAGTAGAAAATGAAAGACAACTAGAAGAAGATGAAATACAACTAGAGGAAGATGAAATACAACCAGTAATAGATGAAAGACAACCAGTAGAACATGAAAGACAACCAGTACAAGATGAAAAAAAAACCTGTAGAAGACGAAAGACAACTTGAAGAAGATGAAAGACAACATGTAGAAATAAAAAACAACTAGAAGAAGATGAAAAACAACTAATATATCAAGAAAGACAACTAGTAGATAATGAAAGACAACTAGTACAAAATGAATGACAACTAGAAGAAGATGAGAAACAACTACTAGAATATGAAAGACAACTAAAAGAAGATGAACTTCAAGATGAAAGAGAACTTGCAGAAGATGAAATACACTGAGAAGAAGATTAAAATACAACCAGAAAAAGATGAAAGACAACTAGAAGAAAATGAAACACAACTTGTAGAAGACGAAAGACAACCAATAGTACAAGAAAGACTACTAATAGAATAAGAAAGACAACCAGTACAAAATGAAAGACATCCAGTACAAGACGAAAGACAACTACACGAAGATGAAAAACAACCAGTAGAAGATCAAAGCCAACTAGAAGAAGATGAAAGACAACAAATAGAACATAAAAGACAACTAGTAGATAATGAAAGACAACCAGTACAAAATGAAAGACAACTAGAAGAAGATGAGAAACAACTAGTAGAATATAAAAGACAACTTGTAGAAGATGAAAGACAAAAAAAAAAGATAGTAGGCAACCAGTAGAAATGAAAGACAACCAGAAAATAGTAAAAACAACTAAAAGAAAATGGAACATCATTTGTATAAGATGAATGACAACCAGTGGAACAAGAAAGATAACTAGTAGAACATGAGAGAACCTGTATAAAATGAACGACAACAAGAAAAATATGAAAAACTACTAGGAGAAGATGAAATATAACAAATTGAAAATGAATAACAGCCAGTGCAAGATGAATAACAATTAGAAGAAGATTACAGACAACGAGAAGTTGATGAAACCAGTAGAAGATGAAACACAACCAGTAGTAAATGAAAGACAACCAGTAGAACATGAAAGACAACTAGAAGAATTTGAAAGACAACAAGTAGAAGCTGAAAAAAACTAGAAGAAGATGAAAAACAATTAGTAGAAACAACCAGTAGAATTTAAAAGATAACCAGTAGAACATGTGTAAGACAACAGTACAAGATGAAAGACAATAAGAAGAAGACGAAATACAACTAGAAGAAGATAAAAGACAACAAGTAGAAGATACCAGTACAAGATGAAAAACAACTAGATGAATATGACACACTACTTGAAGAATATGAATACAACATGTAGTAGATGAAAGACAAACTATAAGAAGATGAAAAACAACTAATAGAGAGTCCGGCTACTATAACACTAGTGTCATTTCAAACTAAATAACACCACATCTTAAACCATTGGATCTACTTTAATATTCGTGCAAGACACTAGTGTCATTCCAGCCCTATCTTGTACACGAATATTAAAGTAGATCCAATGGTTTAAGATGTGGTGTTATTTAGTTTGGAATGACACTAGTGTTATAGTAGTCGGACTCACTAATAGAACATGAAAGACAACTAGTAGATAATGAAAGACAACTAGTACAAAATGAAACACAACTAGAATAAGACGAGAACAACTAGTAGAATATGAACACAACTAGAATAAGATGAAAGACAACTTGTAGAAAATAAAAGACAACAAAAAGAAGATGAAATGCAACTAATAGAACATGAGAAACAACAAGAAGAGGATAATAGGCAACCAGTAGAAATGAAAGACAATCAGAATAAGATTAAAGACAGAGAAGAAAATGAAACACAACTTGTAGAAGATGAATGACAACTAGTGGAACAAGAAAGAGAACTAGTAGAACATGAGAGAACCAGTATAAGATGAACGACAACAAGAAAAATATGAAATACAACTAGTAGAATATAATACAACTAATAGAAAATGAATAACATCTAGTACAAGACGAACAACAATTAGAAGAAGATGACAGATAACTGGAAGATGATTACTGACAACCAGAAGTTGATGAAAGACAATCAGTAGTACATGAAAGACAACCAGTAGAACATGAAAGACAACTAGAAGAAGATGAAAGACAACAAGAAGAAGATGAAAAACAACCAGAAGAAGATGAAAAACAACTAGTAGAAAATGAAACCAATAGAACTTGAAAGACAACTAGTAGAACATGTAAGACAACAGTACAAGATAGAAGACAACAAGAAGAAGACAAAATACAAATAGAAGAAGATGAAAGACAATAAGTAGAAGATGAAAAACATCCGGTACAAGATGAAAAACAACTACATGAATATGACATACTACTTGAAGAATATGAATACAACAAGTAGTAGATGAAAGACAAGTAGTAGATGAAACACAATCAGTAGAACATGAAAGACAACTAGTATAATATTAAAGACAACTAGAAGAATATGAAAGACAACAAGAAGATGGTGAAAGACAACAAGAAGAAGATAATAAACAACCAGAAGAAAATGAAAGACAACTAGAAGAAGATCAAATACAACTAAAAGAAGATGAAATAAATCAGTAGTAGATGAAAGACAACTAGTAGAGCATGAAAGACAAGATGAAAGATATCCAGTACAAGACGAAAGACAACTAGAAGAAGATGAAAGACAACTAATATATAATGAAAGACAACCAGTACAAAATAAAACACAACTAGAATAAAACGAGAAACGACTAGTAATATGAAATACAACTAGAATAAAATGAAAGACAACTAGTGGAACAAGAAAGACAGCTAATAGAACATGACAGAACCAGTATAAGATAAACGACAACAAGAAGAATATAAAATACAACTAGTAGAAGATGAAATACAACTAATGAAAAATTAATAACATCTAGTACAAGATGAACAACAATTAGAAGAAGATGACAGATAACTAGAAGAAGATTACTGACAACCAGAAGTTGATGAAAGACAACCAGTAGTACATGAAAGACAATCAGTAGAACATATAAGACAACAGTACAAAATGAAAGAAAACAAGAAGAAGACGAAATACAACTAGAAGAAGATGAAAGACAATAAGTAGAAGATGAAAAACAACTACATGAATATGACATACTACTTGTAGAATATGAATACAACAAGTAGTAGATGAAAGACATCAAGTAGAACATGAAACACAATCAGCAGAACATGAAAGACAATCAGCAGAACATGAAAAACAATCAAGAGAACATGAAAGACAACTAGTACAATATTAAAGACAACTAAGAAGAAGATGACAAACAACAAGAAGGTGATGAAAGACAACAAAAAGAAGATGAAATACAACTTGTAGAAGATAAAAGACAATAAGAAGAAGTAATAGGCAACCAGTAGAAAATGAAAAACAACCAATACAAGATAAAAGACAACTAGAAGAAGATCAAATACAACTAATAAAGATGATATACAACCAATAGTAGATGAAAGACAACTAGTAGAACATGAAAGACAACTAGTACAAGACGAAAGATGACTAGAAGAAGACGAAAGAGAACTAGTAGAAGATGAAAAACAATTAAAAGAATATGAAAAACAACTAATAGATCATGAAAGACAACTAGTAGATAATGAATGACAACAAGTACAAAATGAATGACAAGAAGATGAGAAACAACTACTAGAATATGAGAAACAACTACTAGAATATGAAAGACAACTAGAAGAAAATATACTACAAGATGAAAGATAACTTGTAGAATATGAAATACAACGAGAAGAACATTAAAATACAACCAGAAAAAGATGAAAGACAACGAGAAGAACATTAAAATACAACCAGTAGAAGATCAAAGCCAACTAGAAGAAAATGGACAATCAATAGAGCATGAAAGAAAACTAGTAGATAATGAAAGACAACTACTACATGATGATGATGAAAGACAACAAAAACAAGATGAAATACAACTTGTAGAAGATGAAAGGCAACCAGTAGAAATGAATGAGAACCAGAAAAAGAGTAAAGACAACTAGAAGAAGATGAAAGACAACAAAAAGAAGATGAAATACAACTTGTAGAAGATGAAAGGCAGCCAGTAGAAATGAAAGAGAACCAGAAAAAGAGTAAAAGACAATTAAAAGAAAATGAAAGACAACTTGTATAAGTTGAATGACAACCAGTGAAACAAGAAAGATAACTAGTAGAACATGAGAGAACCTGTATAAAATGAACGACAAGAAAAAAAAGATGAACTTGTAGTACATGGAAGACAACCAGTTAAACATGAAAGACAACTAGAAGAAGATGAAAAAAAACAAGTAGAAGACGAAAAATAACTAGCAGAAGATGAAACACAACCAGTAGAACATGGAAGACAACCAGTTGAACATGTAAGACAATAGTACAAGATGAAAGACAACAAGAAGAAGATGAAATACTACTAGAAGAAGATGAAAGACAACTAGAAGAAGATGAAAGAAAACCAGTAGAAAATGAAAGACAACCCAGTACAAGATGAAATACAACTAGAAGAATATTAATACAAGTAGTAGATGAAAGACAACCAGTAGAACATGAAAGACAATAAGTAGAACATGGAAGACAAATAGTACAAGAGGAAAGACAATTAGAAGAAGATGAGTGACAATAAGAAGATGATGAAAGACACCCGGAAGAAGATGAAAGACAACCTGTAGAAGATGAAACACAATCATTAGAAAATGAAAGAGAACCAATTGAACATGTAAAACAACTTGTACAAGATGCAAGACAACTAGAAGAAGATGAAAGACAACAAGAAAAAAATGAAATACAACTAGAAGAAGATGATATACAACCAATAGTAGATGAAAGACAACCAGTAGAACATGAAAGACAACAAGTACAAGACACATGACGAAAGATAACTAGAAAAGATGAAAGACAACCAATACGTCATGAAAGATAACTAGTAGATCATGAAAGACAACTAGTACAAAATGAAAGACAACTAGAAGAAGATGAGAAACAACTACTGGAATATGAAAGACAACTAGAAGAAGATGAACTACAAGATGAAAGACAACTTGTTGAAGATGAAAGACAACGAGAAAAAGATTAAAATACAACTTGTAGAAGATGAAAGACAACAATAAGAAGATAATAAGCAACCAATAGATATTGAAAGACAACCAGAAAAAGATGAAAGACAACTAGAAGAAAATGAAACACAACTTGTAGAAGACGAAAGACAACCAGTAGAACAAGAAAGACAACTGGCAGAAAATGAAAGAGATCCAGTAGAAGACGAAAGACAACTAAACGAAGATGGAAGTGTTTGACCCTAAAAGGTTGCTATTTAAACTCAGCACGACAAATAGTAATTTATGGGGAATTAAAATGCCAAGGTTGTACTCAAACCCTTCAAAATAAACTGAGAACAACATGTTAAAGTTCTTGGTAGTATTCTACGCATGAAACCTGAATTTTGATGTGTGGTATGGTCAAAATCATTAAAGAAACAGTTTCCTACAATTTAAACAAGGTATGGATAATTTGCTGGGTGCAAAATCATGGTGATACTTAGCAAAATCATGCTGTATACTACTCTGAGTACAATTTGGAGTTGTATGACAAAGACAAAGGTGTGGGGGTCCCACAAGTCAATGACTCATGCTCATTTTCACTAGACCCGTGACATGAATACGCCGAGAGCATGACCCTATACCCTGTGCACCGAGCCGGCAGCCTCACGGCGCACCATATGCCGAGACCACCCGAAACCCTGGGAGGTCGCTGGGTTTAAATCCGGGCGCCATTGACCCCTTCAATCCGCGTATGCCCGGTACACTATACACCGTGCACAAGGTGACTCACGGTTTAGACTACACTGAGCTCAGCTAAGGAAAAGAAAAGAAACAAAGGGAAGAACACTGTAGTCATAGAGAGAATGACAAGTGGGGCCCTACCCGCAGTCCCTCCTTCTTCTTCCTCTAGCCCGCGCCTGAGCTACTTTTCAAGTTCCAAATTCGGAGGAGTTATTAAGCTTCAGCTCCAAGGTTCACCTGAGATCAATGAACACCCTTTGCCTATTCCCTCTACATAAACTCTCGATTATCTCTTCCCTCTTAAGTTCCAATTTCAACCGAGAAAGAAATGATATAGGAAATAGAAAACTTGAGCTTAGATGAAAATTGGGCTTTGGGGCTTCGGATGAACATTAAATAGGCTTATACGATACTAGATAGGCCATTAATTTGATCCAAAGTGAATCCGAGATGGTGCATTGCGGGCATGGCACAAACCCGATTCTTACCTTTAATGGAATACATTGAATCATTTGCTCAGATGGTAAATTGACCCCTGGAGCAACTTAAGTAAGTGTAAGCGACACTAAAGGCCATGTTTCAACTGACAAAAGCTCAGAAATCATAAATGGCACATTTTTACTCTTTGGTGTACCGCCAAGGCACCATACCTCATACCCTACAGCTGTATATGGCTCAGTGGTCCCTTCCAACACGTGTTACACTCCCCCTGGAAGAAGCCAAGAACAGAAGATTCTTCTCCCAGGGTGCAGGGGCACGTTTATCAAGCCTTACCATATTAGGCCGGTTTTATGAAGGGCTAAGATGTTTGTTCTGATGATTAGATGAAATCCAAGGGCTACAAATGCTACAACCAATCATAGATGATGTGTATGAGTATGATTGGTCAAGCCCATGCCATGTATGCATCTATAAACGAAGCAAGTGAAATAGACCATTGATCAAATGGTTGATGTGCATGATGATAGCCACATCACCAAACCCTAAAACCCTAAAACCCTAGACCCTTGCTGCCTTATATAAGGCACCCCAAATGCAGATGAAAGACATACTTCTTCTTCTCCAAAAACTCCCGTGCAAAGAGCAAATTAGAAAGTTCCAATTCCAAAAGAGTTTAAATTAGAAATTTCAAGTTTCAAGCTTTTTTTAGAAGACTAGAAAGGTAATTGATACCTGAAAGGATGTAAGCTCCTGATGAGCAATGATCTGTACATATGTTATTCGAAATAAAGAAGGTTTACTTGATGATCTTCTCTTTTGTTCTTCATTGCCTTGATTTTGCTCTTCTCTTTTCATTCCTTTTATTTAAGCTTTCAAAAATGATAAAATGTGAAAGTAGCATGATTTCTAGTTCATCTTAGGATGAACAAAAAGAAGATGTAGCTTGATGATCAAATAAAAATATTTTATTCCCTTTTCTTGCATTTTCTTCTCTTTTAAGCATATAAAAAAAATACATATATAATAAAAATATGTTATAAGCTCTTTATTTGCACTTTTTGCCTTTTAAATGATTTTTATGAATAATAATAAAAAGTATCAAAATATAAATATTTCCTCTTTTCCTTCTCTGCCTTTTCTGCCTCCTCTTTCTTCTTTTTCGATTTTTCTTTAGAAGGTTCTTCAATTCCTTGATAAAATAACTAGATGGTAGAGGGTGTATGTGTTGAGCTGGATAGCTCCATGTACACCCAAGCTATTTAATTGTTTTATTTAAAGGAATTAAAGAATGACAAAAATATATATAAAAGGATAAATAAAGGTTGAGCTGGATAGCTCCCTTGTTTATTCTTATTAAATGAGGTCTATGTTTCATAATCGAAAGATATTTAGCTTCCTTGTACGAAAGATCACTAATGTGTACTAGATTACACTTTATAAGGAAGCTAAATTGATCATTGTGCAAATAGTGAGAGAAGGAGGATCTAAAGTGTAAATAGACAACAATCCAATATTGTTCTATGTCATTTACACCTTTTATCCAATGAAATCTCAATGATACACCTCTCAAAATAATGCAAAAAAGCCTTCAAAACATGATTCTGACAAAAGCAGGGACTTTTCTGCATAAAACCAAGTTCTTGACAGATTTCTAATGTTTTAAGTTGAAACAATGATTTTTGGAGCTTGTCTTCCTTTCTTTTTGTTTGTCAACACCAAATAATAGCTCAAAGGTTATGAAAATTCATTAAATGATGAATGGTTCACAAACTTGGTTATAACCAAACCAGCCCCATAGTGCCCTCTGGAACAGTAGACCAACACCAAGTCACAAAGCATGTACCATTGGTACAAGAAAAGCACTCAAAAGTGCCAAAATGACCTCCTCTGGTAAACAGAATATTCTGGACTGACACAGGGACCAAAATAAAAAATGGACATCACCATCAGATAGAGGACTTCAAAACACATAAAATTGACACAAGTTTCATATTTTTCTGATTTTATTTCGATTTTATATGAATTTCCAAAGTTCAGCATTTAAAACAGAAAATTATAGCATTAAAAGGATGAAAAGGACCTGCTGGTAAATTGAGCAATAAAATAATTTAAAGACCAAATTAAAAAACGAATTTCACAGTTAGATAGAAGACTTCAAAATACATAAAATAGACACAAATTTTACATTATTTGGATTTTATTTCCTTTTTCTATGAACTCCCAAAGTTTCAGCTCTCTAGAAGGAAAATCCAGCAATTAAAATTGACAAAATGACCTTCATGCCCCCCTGCTCAAATAAATACTTTAAAAATAGAAGAAAAAATCTCAAAAATCACAAAATTCATTTTAAGTGTAGTTTACATACCCTTTCTTAAATTAGTAACAAGAAAATCATATAACTTTCATAAAAACAAAGTTCTGCAGTTAATTCAACTTTCTAAAATTTCAAAATTCATGAAGTACATATTGACTGATGCTCAAAGAAATGAAATACAAATTAAAACTAAGTCTACATCACTTCGCTATGTTCCAGAAGCTCTGATTAATATTCCCTATATCCTATCTGCAGTCTCAATAAGCTCATCACCCAAATCAGTACCAAACCGGCATTGAACCGAAAGATCCGAGACCCGAATTCAATTAAACATTCAATCAAATTCAAAATCAATGTTTTCGCCAGTATATGCATAGCAAAACGATGACAAATAACCACTTGATCAAAGAAAACGCAAAGAAAATGTGAAAATGGGTTTTAATCCCTCGGCCAACGATGACAATGGCGACCTAGCCGAGAGCCACCGTCTCGGACAATTTATGATCGCCGATGGTAGGTGCAATATATTCAGGGACCCAAGGCGATGATGACCATACCTTCATCTCGCCTCGCCGTGACCGGAGTTGGCCGGAAAGTCCGAACCCTTGAGATTGGGATAAACCCCAGTTCGGGTCTGAAGATCCGATTCACATCTGGGCCGCACGCATTTTAAAGCCAATCTGAACCATGTAACCGAGGCGCCAAGCAAGAGTTTAAATGAAAAGTGCAGATCCTAAAGCAAAAGTGAAATCCAACGATCCATGTACCTCTGCCCTGCGGGACCCACCTATCAATAAATCGGATTAAAACCAAAACTCATCAACCGAATCTCAAAGTCTGAATCTGAGGCTAGCACAAATTTCAAAGCCCAAAGCCCCAATCACAAAGTTCAATGTTCAGATCCAACATTCAACACAAATCCTGAAGCCCATACTACACATCTTAAAGCCCATTATACGGATCTCAAAGCCTTACATACCAAGAAATCCAAATCCCTTTTTACAAATGAACCCCTCTGACTTTTAAGTATTTACAACGAAATCCTTATAAATTCATAAAAAGGCCCTTGACTCCTAAAATCCTTTCCAAAGGGCCTCCCAAAAGCCCAATTTTCAATCTAAACCCTGCCTAAAGCCCATATTATAATTCTATATCCTCTCAGCTTTGTAAATAGGCCCTTACAAAAAATATAAATATTTACAAATAGGTCCCTTTCAACCTTTTTAATCATAACTTTCTCATCCTAAGTCCAAATTGACTCAAACCAGTCCCAAATGAACCTAAATCAAATTCCTTACACTTCTAAATCAAAATTAACATATTCAAGCATTTACCAAATCATGAAATGACCAAAATACCCTTTCGTCAAAATTAAATGATTTCTTCTTGATAAAAGGTAAATAATCAACAAAATATGAATAACATGTCATGAATTAAATATATAAACAAGTAATGTACATACACTTCTCAAGTGTCCGAATTCCTATTTTAAGAAGCACTAAACATCATTCCTAATACAAATCATACACACACACATGTCCAAACTAATAAAACCAAAGCAAAACCAAGGTCAATACATGAGTTCCCCCTTTTAGCCCCTTTATTCAATTCACAACAAATAGGCCCCCAAATCCCGGAATGAACGAGGTATTCAGTATGGCTTGGAAGGGTCATCTGATGTAATTAACAGCGGGGGCTTGCGTCCGCTGGGAGTTAAACGTCCCCACAATCAATAAACTCTCTTGACAGACTGATTATGAAGTAGGTCCGTCGAGGGTGAACCGAAGAAATTGTAGAAGGAAAATGAATATTTCAAATTCGATGTTCTCTCCCATGTCTTAAAAATGAGATAGCATTGAACCCTGAGGCATTTAACACATGCACACACCTTCCAAACCGCTGTGCAACTTTCTGCGCCCTACAGGTTTTGGCACGCCCGGTGGGACATTCTCCTCCTCACAGGTTCGGGATCCAATACGAAGATAAAATGAACATACTCAAGTAGCCAATGACTTCAAAACACTCAAACAATGAGTCATTGGACCGCTTGAGTTATGTCATTTCCTTTTATATTCGATATCGATGCCTATGGATTGAATAATCGGGCTAACACTCATGTATAAGTTACATATGAAAATTGACTAATGAAATTTTGAGTTTTGCTTGTTTGCAGGATGGCTTACACCGCAATCAACGCACGCTCTTTTGCCCAAGTTACCAGCCTCCCTGCTGGTGAAGAGGTGGTCTACTTTGGGACTTTTGCAGTCCCCATTAATGAAGTCAGGGCATTCGAAGCCCCTGTTCCTGCTCCAATGAATGAACAGCTGTCCCTCGGGTCCATCACAGAGGAAGAAGTTGAAGATGATGAGGAAGTGTGCTACTTTCTCACCCCTAAGGGAATGGACGGCAAGACGTTCGTTCCACTCTCTAAAACTAGACAAGCAAGAAGATGCGCGTCTAAGAAAGTAAACAAAATCAACCAAACTCCCGTGACCCCTCTGTCGGTCACCAAGAAAAGAAATCTCCAAGCTTACCAGGATGAGCTGGTGGCTCAACCAGCCCTTCCCGTCCGCAACTCATTCTCTCCACTCAGGATAGTGAGGGGGAATTCTTCTACTGCACACATACGTGCAGCGGGAGAAGTTCCTCAAACTGTCTCATTCATCCATGAACCGAAGAGGATGAACACCAACCACAAAATGGTTGATGACACTGCTATGGCCATTCATAGGCCCACAAGCAGCTTCGCATGTTGAAGCAGCGTAGGAATCAATACTACATGCATCCTGCGCAAGAAACCTCTACACCCTCTTCCGTCAAATCAAGATTGACGTTTCCAGCCCAAAGGCTGGGGGCATCCAATGATGCCATACCCTCAATCAAATCGAGGCTGACATTCCCAGCCTCAAAACCTAAGGTACACGACAGTGCCTTCTTTCCAAAACCAAAACCGATGTTCTCAGCCCCAAGGCTGGGGGCACCTCATGGTGCCTTGTTAAAACCAAAGCTCCGTCGAGAGATGCATGCAAGCACCTCTCAAAGCTCAAATAACGAGGGATCAAATCAAACCCCTCAAATTCTGAGAAAACCAGCCAGTGTACATGATAGGCTGGGGGCACGAGTATATCCGCACCCCTCCAACACTGGAAGCTTAACAATAGTGGCACCAAATGCCACTCACAAAAAGCGAAGGGTTACTAAAACACACCCTAAGCAAGAAGAAGAAGCGTCGGTCTTCATGATAACCATTAATGAAGACCTCGAAGAAGAAGATGACCATCCTGTCAAACCCTCCAACCCCACCGTATGCATGGTGAGAAAAGGGAAGGACCCCATCGTCGAAAATCCGGGTAATGATGAGGAGGAGTCTGATGCAGCCTGCCCTCCTCCAATAAACCCCAAACCTAAAACCGTGACTAGCTCAGATGCGGGTCATATGGACGGATCTGCCTTAGGCAACCTCAATACCGTCATGGTAACTTCTCCGTGTGCTGGCGAGAGTCAAACCGATCAACAAACGCAAGAGCAAATGTTATCTGCCTTCAACCAAATGCAAGCCGAGATACAAAATCTTAGGGCTGAGGTACATCAAGCCCACGAAAGGGAACAAGGGTTGATGGCTGAAATCCAAGGAAAAGGGCTAGCTGGCCCTGAACTCGAAAGAGGAGAAACATCAAATCGGTCTAGTCCTGTAAGCGGGCTTGAAAGGATAAAAAGACCAAACCCTCAAGAAAGACGTACGGTGCATTGGGAAGATGAGAGGCGAGAAACCTCCCCAATCTTTACTGCGGTTGATGTTCAAGAAATGATCAACCGTCAGTTACAAGAAATGGGGATTGCCCCAAAACAGACAACACTGCGAATAGGGAAACCATACCCTCCTGAATTCGATATACCAAAATACCCCCCAACATACACTGTTCCCTTATTCTCCAAGTTCTCAGGAAATGGAACAGATGAGACGGGACCAGAACAACACGTCAGCCACTTCATGATTCAATGTGGAGACTCTTCAAGAGAGGAAGCATTCCTTTGTCGCCAATTCGCTAGAAGTCTTTCAGGACCAACGTTCCAATGGTATTGCTCTCTAAAACCAGGAAGTATAAAGTCCTGGGACCAAATGGCGCGTGCCTTCATAGACAGGTTTGCCACCGCGAGCAGTCCAATAAGACCTGCTGATTTAGCATGGGCCAAGCAAGAGCCAAACGAAACTCTCCTAGCATACATCAATCGCTAGAGAAATATGAGCAACAAGTCGAGCCATCCTATACCCGAAAGGGAGGCAGTTGATTTGCTCATAAGAAGTACATCCGACAAAATGAGAGAAATGTTAATCGTTGCCAACCCCAACAGTTATCAAGATCTGGTAGACACCGTATCTAGATTGGGGCAAACGGACATAGAAGAGAAGTCATCTACTTCCTTCAAGCCAAGAAGAGACTTTCCAAGGAAGAAAGAATCAAAGACAGTATACGCTGTCAAAACCAACAAAGCCAACAAAACCAAAAACAGGGATTCTGACTCTTCTGACGAGGAGGCGAGGCAAGTCGATAGCCAACCCGCTCAGCCAGTTCCTCGCGATAACCAAAATAGTCGTTACCCCAAATCATTGGAAGAACAAAAAGGCAAGAAATACTCCTTCAAGAGGGAGAAAACAACGAAAATATTTAGACAAGCCTTGGAGGATGGTATGGAGTTGCCTCCAAGCAAGCGCCCCGATCAGGCAGATAAGGTTGATCATCCCAACTATTGCCCGTATCATAGGGTAATAGGCCATAAAATAGAAGACTGTTGGGTCTTTAAAGACTTAATAGAAAGAAGAATTCGAGAGGGTCGCTTGCAGTTAGCGCCAAGTGCCGTGCAACAACCCGCACCTCACGAGCAAGTTAACGTTATCTCTCATGTCGAGGTGAGTGAGGAAAAGAGGGTTGAAAGTCCCGCGAATGAAACATGGGAATTCCACCTCTCCAGGAAAACTAAAAAGTTGCTGAGGCAACTTCTGAAAGAACCTCAAGTCAAATGGGATAGCAACTTAAACCCCACGGTGCCAAGGCCCCCAAAACGGGTCATCCATCACAAGCCAAACAAGAATGGCAGCCAAAAGGGCAAGAAGTCGCCCAAACCAACAGAGTTGCCTACACCTTCTAAATCCAAAAGCACATACAAACTTTAGAGAATCATAAGCAAGGTACTCCGCTACCGTTGACCCTTTTAGACTTCTTAACGGAAGATGTATTGGCCTTAATGTTGGGCCTCAAAGCCGAGAGAAAGGGGAAACAAGTAAAGCCCCTCAAGAAGGAGAAAATAATGATGATGATCATAAGATGTGTAACGTGGTCGTCTATAGAGGAAGTTCCTCAAGCGACTCAGATGACGGTGAAGTCGTCTTTGTCAGAACCAAGAGATCTGATTGCCAAGCAGTGCTCCGCTCGGGTACATATATCCCTGAGCGCCAACCACCACAAGAAGATGAAATTGGGAGGTCGAAGGCCAAGGCAAAAGGGAAAGAACCCACAGCACAAGATAAACCAGCACCTAAGAAGTATATGGTGCAAGATTACAATATCCTCGCACAGCTTAGAAAAATACCAGCTGCAGTCAGCGTGTTTGATATCTTGATGATGTCCGCTGAAGTGAGGGAAGTGCTCATCTATGCACTTCAAAATCCTGAAGAGTTTCAAGCGCATTTTGCTGAAAAGAAGATGCAAGAAATAGCGCTGGTGGATAACAAGAATCCAACCATCACCTTCAATGATAATGATTTGCTCATAGGCACGTCTGATCACAATAGACCACTCTTTCTCACTGGTGAGTGTGATGGCCAAAAGGTAACCCGCATGTTAATTGATCCAGGTTCCTCCATTAACCTGATGCCTAAGCGAACGTTGGACCGTCTCACGTTGAGCGCTAAGTTCCACACGAAGGACAAAATCACCATACATGGGTTCAACCACAAAACGGAGCAATCCATGGGGGCAGTTAGCCTGCCTTTTGATATGGGTGGTATCCAAGAATGGATGAAATTCTACATCATCGATGCTAAGACCACATACAACGCATTGATAGGTCGACCATGGCTACATAATAACAATGCCGTCCCGTGAACCCTGCATCAATGTTTGAAATATATAAAAGATGGCGAAGTCAAACAGATCAATGGAGAAATTAAGCCGTTTGAAGTACATGAAATAGGGCTGAAAGATGCCAAATACTTCTTCGATAAGCCTGTCCTAAAAGGAGAATGTTCGAAGAAACAACGAGATGAGAAAATAAGGCTATATGGAGCCGATACTGACTCATCGTCAGGGGAGGACGCTGATGAAGCTAGGATACTCTCGTCATACATAATACCCTCAGAAGACGAGGAAGAAGCAGGTCAATCCTCATTGATGATTGAGAGGATACCTGAAAACCATCACATGGAGCTCACACCAAGGGAAGTGAACCAAATCCAAGAAATGGTAATGTTCGTAATACCGCCTAAAGAAGAAATCACCGAAGAAGGAATCTTTAGGCATAAGCCTATTGTATTCTATAGAACCTTTGATGGTAAAAATCGGTCATTGGTGCTAAGCAATGATGAATGGTCTCTGGATGATGAAACCGCGTCCGATAAAATGGGCGTGCCCCTCTTGCCATATTGTTCCGAAGGCCTAATCAGGATTCTTGCAAACATGAGCCCTATGACCACAACCTACGCTATGACGAAACTATTTGATAAAATACTGACTCACCGTAATCCTACAATCATAGGACAGGATGGAAAGCCAAGAAATACTCGAGGGCTCGGGTATGAAGAATCTGATGACGAATACGATGACTCCAAATGTCATCCTATACGATACCTCAGCGACAGTGGCAGCGATGACGAGTCACCGACTTGTGATCTAAGAAGGATCCAAGGGAGAGCTGCTAATGCCAATTTAGAAATGGCTTTAAGAGGCGGTCGTGGTAGAGGCCGTGGAAGAGATCGAGGGAGAAATTCCTAATGCCTTGCCAAAACAACCCAAACCAAATCCAACCGAAACTCGTTCCTTCCAAGACCTGTTGAGACAAATGGAGGGTCTGGATGTGCATTCTGAGCATAGACAACAACAACCAAACAATAACCGAAGAACCTCCCAAGCTTCATGTCATGCAATAGAAGCTGAAGACGATCAATCGTCGTTTGTCGCATGCAGTGTATGCGATAGACCGGGAGAGGTCACATAAATGACTTCATGTGTCGAATGTGGAGCCATATGCCATCCCCCTTGCACAAGGTTTAGGGAACGTCCCCAAAGTAGTGATGAAACCCCAAGATGGAGCTGCCTGCGTTGCTTCAAAGGTAAATGGGTACCAGAACCGAAGAAAGGCGAAGGAAAAGTAGAATCACTGCTCCCAACACCAGCACCTGAGTCTTTTCCACTTGAAGGCATGCTGACTCAACTCCTAAAGGATTATTTGAAATTCCAGTCCACAAAGAGACAAGCCCATACAGATTCAACAAACACAATCTCTGAATCGAAGAAACCTGTTCTGGTGATGCCAAAAGAAAAGAATACTCTGGCAGAACTTAAGAACAAAACATATTCATTTGGGCGAGATAAAGTTGCTAAAGCATTTGACCTAATGATGCAAAAAGGTCTCAACCTACCAGTATGCAAACGTCCAGAACAAGCGAGTAGGGTCAATGAACCTAATTACTGCCCATATCACTGTATCCTTGGTCACACCATTGATGACTGCTAGGTCTTCAAGGATTTTCTAGAAAAGAAAAGGCAAGAAGGAACCCTACCACTCACTGTGGTAGCCCATCTAGAAGGGACGCATACGATGATTCCCAACAAAGATAAGGGGAAACAAAAGATGAAGTTTATCCCTAAAGACGAAGTGCCTTCGCAATTCGAAGAAGGAGACATGGTATCCATGCTCAGCCAGTCTCAACCATCCAAAGACGGTCACACTAAAATTGAGTGGAAAGGACCATATATCGTCGAGCAAGCTTTGGGGCGAGACACCTATAGGTTGCGAGAAAGCAATGGAAACAAATTCGCACCACCTATTAAAGGGAGGTATCTCCAAGAATACCAAGCACTTGGAATGCAGAGTCAAGCCCGAAATTTGAAAACCCGAAACGACAACTCGGAAAATTCAGAAGAAGAGCAAGAAGCTGAGTGCTACATTGCATCTCAAAGGTCCACCGACTCAGAATATGATTCACCTCAAGAAGAAGAGGATCATAGTAGGGATAGCCACACAAAGAAAGGCAAATGCATGAGTTGTGATGAAGTAGATGATTATCACGTCATGTTCAATTGTGACCGATGCCATAGATACTCATGCACTGAATGCGCCACCGGAAGAAGGATAAATTCTGGGTATGACAAGAGATTCTTCAAATGGTTTTGCATGACCTGCAAGTGTATCATAGAAGATGAAAAGCAAAAGAAGAAAGAGAAAGCCAAACAAACTTCCAAGAAGAAGAAAGGTGAAAGTTCCAAATCTCACTCAAAGCATGGATCATCAAAGAAGCCTAAGGATGGTGATTCGAGCGACTGATCACTCAAAAGAGAGCAATGTTTCTTTTAATATTTATAAACTCGTAAATGCTATCGGTTCGGACTGCAAGCGCACAATCCTATCGAGTAGAATATTCGAGGTCGATCCACAGGGAATATTGGTTCAATGCTTTGAGTGATCGAATCACAATCTTTCGAAAGCTAGACGAAATCTGTAAATTGAGAGATGTTGTTGTGATCAATGTAAATTAGGAAGCAATTAAAAGTAATTAAAATAAAGATAGAGATGAGAATTCCTAGGATTTCAGCACACCATTGCCACTCAATCTGCCTTGACAATATATTCCCGTTGCGTCTGATTTCCTGTTGTTATTTAATGAAAGACACCACATAGGTCACTGCGATTTATGTTACGCAAGAATGACAGATCTTTCACCGAGATTCTACATAGGACACTGCGATTTACCTTACGCAAATGTCTGATCTCTCAAATACCCCAAATTACTACACAGATCACTGCGATTTACTTTACACAAGTGATGGGATTTGGTACGCGTTTTGTTGGTCTGGTTTATGGTTTCCCCGCTGTTTGACCCTAAAAAAGTTGCTATTTAAAGTCAACATGACAAATGACAATTTCTGAGATAATTAAAATGCCAAAGCTGTACTCAAACCCTTCAAAAAATTTAAGTACGGCGTGTTAAAATTCGTGGTAGTATTCTACATGCCAAATCATGGATTTTAATATCTGGAATGGTCAAAATCACTAAGGAATTAATTTCCTATAAGTGAAACAATTGCTGGATAGCATGCTGGGTACAAATAATGGGATATGTTTATCAAATTGTCTCCCAAATGCTCTCTGGGTACAAATTGGTGATATCAAACGAATCTCAACGACCCTGGGCCCACCTGTCAATGACATAAACCCACTTTCGCTGGACCCCTGAACTGGATGAACCTGGAGCACGGTAAGTTGGCTAAGTGGACCGAGTCAACAGCTGCAGGGTTCACCATAGGCCGAGATCATGCAAAAGCGCCTAAGTGTCGCTGGTTTTAAAACTAGGCCGTTTGACCCCTTCACGCCGCACGAACTCGGTGCACCGCAATAACATAGCATGCACCGAATGGTCATCCCCTCGGTTCACAAGAAACGAGATCGGGGAAGGGGAAGCAAAGGCCGCTGGGTTTTAAAAGAAAGGGGCGGTGACCCCTTTAACTAGCAAAGACTCGGTGCATTATACACCGTATAGTGCTTTCTACACGGCTCACAAGGTCTAAGACCAGCCGAAGCAACAATACCACTAAATAACATGATTGGTCTCTAGCTAGAGAGGCTGACAGTGGGCCCTCCCCTGTCAGCTCTCTCTTCCTCCCTTCTCTTCCCGATTTCAACCCAAGATGAAGCAAAAAAAATTTGATTAAAGGGCAATGCTTACAATGAGCTAATTACCTGGAATCTCTAAGGGTTGCTACTCCCTTCCTCCTGACCAGAAACCCAAACCCGAATGCGATTGATAAATTGCGCTTAGCAACCGAAAATGAAGCCGAATTGAAAAAGTGGAAATCGAAGATTGAAAACAATTCAAGCTTTGAGACTTGAGCAGGACACACTATAGGGCTATACGACGGTCACATGAGCCTCAATTTGAAATAAATGGATCTAATTTCAGGTGCACCATGAACCCGATTCGGGTCAGAAATGAGTTATGTCGGGTGTACGTGCCCGACTGTCTAGAGGTTATACTGTGCTTTAGCACATGTTTAAGGGATAACAACCATGCTATCTGTCAAGTTGGTGCACCCAAAGATGCTTTAAACAAGGAAGGAACACTCTAAGCCCGGTATACCGCCGGTTCAACACAAATTGACCTATACAGCTGGTCACTGGCTCCCTGGTCCCCAAGACACGCGTCATACGCTCCCCATAAGTGCCCAAAACAGAAGAATCTTCTTCCCAGGCGCTGGGAACAGGTGAATTGAATATTTCTATGCTTGGCCGGTTAATCAAGGGCCTAGAGGCCGTGTGCTACACTTCATGATGATCCAAGGGCTGTAAATGATACAACCAATCAAATATAATGTGTATGAAGATAGTTAAACAGCATATTCCATGTAAGCATGAAGGGGTAAAGCCAAGTGATCTAGACCCTTGATCAAACACCTGGTGGGCACAGCAAAAAACACATCAGCAAGCACCAAACCGAAAACCCTAATATTGCCCATTATAAGGCACCCCAATTAGACAGCAAAGACACACTTCATCTTCTCCAGAAAGCTTTGAGCAAGAAACAAGAGAGAAAACCCCATTTTTACACCAAGGCTAGTTTAGAAATTTGAAGTTTTTCAAGCAAGTTTAAGAGGTAATTAATACCTATGCAATGTAAGGCTCTTAATGAGCAAGGTTCTGTAAATATTCTGTTTTTATTCGAAATAAAGAAGGTTTTTTGATGATTCTTCTTGTTTGTTCTTCATTATTCTAGTTGTATCCCTCACCTCTTCCTCTTTTATTTTATTTCTAAACCTTCAAAAATCATGAATGTGAGAGTTGCATAGTTTCTAGTTCATCATAGGATGAACAAAATGAAATATGTAACTTGAGGATCAAACAAAAATATATTTTCCCTTTTTAGTTCCTTTCTTTGCATCTTTCATGAAATAATCATAAAAAAATATAAAAATGTGATTCTTCTTACCTTTTTCTTTACTTTGCATAAAAATATATATAAATATACATATAAGTATTAATATGTATATATGTTAATATTTTATCATCTCTTTTATTTGGAGTTTATGAAATAAAAATAATAAAGTTTTGATCTTTGATATTTTCTTTCCTTCTCTAAACTCTTTTAATTTCTTCTAAAAATAATTAAGTAGTAGAAGTATGAGGGTTGAGCCATGAGGTCTCCCTTCATATGAAAACTATATTAATTATTTTATGAGGATGTTAAAAGAACAATAAAGTGACAACAAAAAAAATTAAACACAAGAGGTAGTAGGGTTGAGCCATGAGGTCTCCCCTATTATTCTCTCAACCTAAATGATCAAAGGGCCTATTTGTGCAAAGGGATTAATTTAGTCAATAATTAGTGCATTTACATGCATGAATATTGGCAAGAATTAAAAACTATGTGCAAATGGGGAGAAATTGAAGTCTAATGTATTAAATGATATTAGCTTTGGCTATGATATGTGATTTGTGCTTTAAACTTGTGATATTTCAATGACCCTCCCTTTTTAGATCCATTTGTGTATAGAAGAATATTTGATTTCCTAAGCCAATATGCTAAAGGAAATTAAATATTCCAAATATATGCAAATGATGGAAGATGGAAGGTTTGAAGTGTAAACAAATGACAAGTTGGATGTTTGCATCTCTAAACCTAAGGAAATCTTAATGACATGTTCTTCAAAAAACATCAAAAACACGATTTTAAACAAAATCAGGGGCTTCTTTGCATAAAACCACATTTTGGCAGATTTTTGGCACCATTTTCGGAATTTTTGGATTTTTTTCCTTTCCCTTTTGTTCATTGGTACCAAAGATATAGCAACAAAGGCTATGAAAAGTCCCTAAAAAATGATGTTTAATTCATGGAATTAGTTGTAAATATTCTAAATCAGTCCCTAGTACCCTCTGGAACAATGAACCAACATTACACTACAAAGCATGCACCAATGACATAATAAAAGCCCTCTAAATTGCCAAAATGACCTTCTCTGGTAAACAGTACCTTCTGGACCGGTACAGGGACCAAAATAAAAAATGGACTTCACCACTGGATAGAGGACTTCAAAACACACAAAATGGACACCAAGTTTGCATTTTTCTGACTATTTTTCGATTTTATACGAATTTTCAAAGTTCAGATTCAAAAAGTAGAAAAACAGCATTTAAATAAAAAGGGGCTGCTGTTGGAAAATGGGCAGTACCGAACGACAAAAAAGATCAAAACATAAAATAAACATCATAATTAGGTAGAACATTTAAAAACACGCAAAATAGACATAAAGATCATATTTTTCTGACTTTGTTTCAAATAGATATGAATTTTTAAAGGTCTAAATGTTGAACACAAGTAGAAATCAAATAAAACAGCTGCACGGGTCTTAAAGCAATCTGAGACCCTCAATTCTGGCGCCATGATGGGATTTGAATGACAGCACGGGTTTTAAAGTCCAGAATACACATCAAATGGCCAGCACGAATCCTGAAGCTCTGCCCACATCTCAAAGCCCAATACACGAATCTAAGAGACCCAAAAACCCGAATCTTAAAGCCCAGACAATAAATAAAATCATAAATCAACCCCTTTTTACGGAAGACCCCCTCTGATTTTCCAATATTTGCAGCGAAGCCCCTGTGAATTTACAAAAAGGCCCCTGACAGCACAAAACTCTCACAAATAAGCCCTTAGAGGCCCAAATTTCACATGAGACCTTGTCTAAAGCCCAAATCACAAACCCATACCCTTCCAGCTTTGTAAATAAGCCCCTAGAAAAACATAAATATTTACGAATAAGTCCTTTTTGGTCACAACTTCTTCATTTCAAGTCCGAATTGACTCAAACCACCTCCAAACGAACCCAAATTGAATCCTCCACCTTTCTAAACCAAAATTGAACATGTCCAAACGTCAGCCAGGCCCTGAAATGATGAAAATACCCTTTTCTTTATGTTTCAATCATTTTCTCTTAAATAAAAATACAAAAAAAGTGTAAATATATTTTCTCAAGTACAAATATGTTTATAAAAAAAATAAAAACAAATGCGTAACAAATGTATCTTAATAATAATCATTACATCTCGTGCCTGCACACTAATCAAACACCCCAAAACGATGATAATCAAAGGAACACAAAAATCCAAATACATGAGTTTTTCCCCTTTTAGCCCCTTTATTCAATTCACAACAAATAGGCATAAATCCCGAAATGAACGAGGTATTCAGCATGGCTTGGGAGGGCCATCTGATGTAATTAACAGCGGGGGCTTGCGCCCGCTGGGAGTTAAACGTCCCCACAATCATTAAACTCTCTCGATAGACCGATCACGAATCGTAGGTCTGTCGAGGGTGAACCAGAAGGAATAGCGGAAAGAAAGAATGAATGTTTCGAGTTCGATGTACTTTAATCAACAAAGAGCATTGAACCACGAGACATTTAAATACACACGCACACACCTTCCCATACCAACAGCTGTGCAACTTTCTGCGCCCTACACCCGCTAAGGTTTTCTTCACATAAACCTAATAGATCTCAACGAGGCTAATTCATACAAATAGTTTCTCTTGCCATTAAAGCACTGTCACTACCCTAACGGTCTCAAACTAGATCATTGAAATTAGATGAAGAGATAGTAAATCACAAAAACATTTTGTTTCAACAACAAGAAATCATAATCAACAGAAATATATATATCAAAACATCAAGAGTAACAAGGTTTACTGCCTAGCCCTAAGAAAAGGAACTTAGCCGCGGAATGGCATTGTTACAAGCACTCCTCTCTTCTCTCTTTAATCAAATCTAACCCTAATTACAAAGACGATTATTCCTTCTGCCCAGGGGCCTTATATAGGAGTGGAGGGACATGTAGAGGTTGAGTAGAGGCTAAGAAACTGATCTGGAAACAGCTGTCGGCAGTTATTCCCCAAGAGACGCCTTCGGATACGGACCGTATCAGCCGATACTGTCCGTATTAGGACCTCGACGGTTAGGGTTTAGTGCTTCCAGCGCTATCTTCTGGTCTGTGCTAAGCCTGGTCTGTATTAGCCAATACGGACCGTAACAGAGACTTAGTCGATGAGCGTCGCTGATCTGATTGACCCGATTCTAGCTCCATTTGATGTAAAATAGTCCCAAAACCTGTATTCTGCAATAAAACATAAAGAAGGGTGACAGTAGCCTTTTTCTCTGATTAATTAAACATAAGTGTGAGAAAATATGTAAAACCTAAGCCAAAACCCTACGTAAATCATCGTTATTTTGACTCTGATCACGCCTCCCAACTTGAATTGTTGCTTGTCCTCAAGCAACGACATCCCAGCTGGTCAAATATCCGGTCTAGGTTAAACCATACAATCTCAAGGACTTGTTAAAAATTAAATTAGGGCTTAGATTTGGTACAATTGGCATGAAGACAAAAATTTAGAATTCTAAAATATTCATGATCTCTCCCTTGAACAATTTATTCACCCCATGATTGACCTCCTTATGCTTATCCTATAAAAATTATTATCGAACAATCTACTTCACAAATATCCTTAAAATTGAGAGTATTAATTTCCCCTTCGATTATAAATGGATCCCTTCCAATCAATAGGAATTCTAATGATATAAATTTTGATTTTCCTTCCCAATTGATTAGAGCAAAGTATGACAACTAAGTGTGTTGGTACTTGTGACTATTTTTAAAAAATTAAATATGTACACAATTTAAATTTGGGAGGTTTTCTCGAGCCTATTGGTAACCAGTCTTGCGTAGGCACCCGTACTCTTTTTATCCTCCATCTTTTATTCTATTTTTTTCTTTTTCTAGATTTTTCTATTTTTTTGGGTTATTCTCATTTCTAATTTTTTTTTGTATTTTTTTTTGTATTTTTCTGAAAAGTAAAATAAATATTTTTGTGTCACAAGCACCATGATTACATACAATTTCAAGTATTCATTTATACAAGGAATTATTGCATAGTTTCGCTAGGGGTCTATCTATAATAAATGGGTATTCTAAAATGCTATCAAGCTTAAAAGACTTTGCAAAAGTAAGTTACTCAATAAATAAAAATTCTAGGGTTTGCGGTTTTTGATCAACTCTCATGGTTAGCAATTAATTGTTCACTTTGAAATCACCAATAATTAAAAATTCCGAATTTTTGCTATCACTGCTCAATTGTCTAAACCTTAGCCTAATTCAATTTGATTATCCTACATGAAAATTACCCCTAAATTATATGATCCTATCAATGCAAATGCCTATATTCACGCTAGATAAAAACCTCAATCGTTCCTCCCAACTTATCTTGGTTAAGCCTTGAGAAGCGGTCCCGATTGAGTAAAATTGCTAGCGAAAAAATGAAAAATAAGGGTTCTACATGCCATGATCCTAGATACAATGCAATTCCTAAACTAATTTCTTACCCCTACCCCCATGCTTAAATTTTGTATTGTCCTCAATGCAAGAAAATAATCAATTAAGAGAGGGATAAGAAAGATCTCACAGATTACTTGTTGCGAAGGGGTGGTGGTGGGGTGAATGGAATCGGTGGTGTGAATGGTATTCCCTTGGAAAGGCAATATTCGTAGAAATTCTCGTGGGCTTTGTTTACCTTGTCCAAGTATTCCTCCAAATAGCGGGTGCGTTTATTCGGGTGTTGTTGGCGTAACGCGCGGTTGGACCGGGCTCGCGAGGTTGAGATATGGTTGTCTCTTGTTCCCATCCGGTTGGTGCGGGCATGGAGTTTGCTTCGTTGGTGTTATCGCGCGGCGGGATGAGGTGGCGTACGAAAGCCATGTCATGATGGTGGATGGATGAGTGGTGTGATGCGCTATGTGTTTCCTCTATGGCTCTTCGGTTGGTTCCTCTTCGGTTGGTTCTTCCTCGATTGGTTCGTCCTCTATTGGTTCTTCCTCGTCGCTTCGTGCATCATGTTCAGATTCGTATCCAAACTGGAATGACCCCTTATCCGTTCCGATATGGAGGGTCATTCCCTCGCCTATTTTCAATGTGTACCTTATGTCGCCTGTGTGTGCATTAAATACCGCTTGCACGTGATTGTTATTCACCAGGTAGTTCATGTTGAGGCGATTGTTGCCGAATACTTCGGTATAGCCGTCGAGTTTTATGTTGTGGTGGTGTGCAAGGAGGGTTGCATAGCAACCCACGGAAACCACGTGATTATTCTTTGTGTCGGCGGCCACCGATGTGAGGTGATGCAAGATGTGTTGTCCCATGTGTGGTTGATGCTTGTGGCTCTTCATGCAACGCATGATGAAGATATCCCTCTCTCACACTTCCGTTGTGTCCTCTCCCCGTATTGGACTGATACAGTCCGTAACAGAGAGCAAATCTTCATGACGGGCTTCGAATTTTTCGACCAAATTCTTCCAGCACTTCCTCCTGTGGGTAAGATTAGTAACCCTGTGATCAGTATAATAGTTTAGGATCAAATGAAATATATTTTATTTTATTTTATTTTATTTTTTTTTAATTTTGTATGAAAAAGAAAGTAAAAATGGCCTGTTTAAAGTCATTAGCTCGACTTTTCGATCTCATCCATCGTTTGGCTGATTCCCGAAGGAATATGTCTCATTATGCTCATCATTTGTTCCTGCGATGTAGTGCTTCAGCCTCTGGCCGTTCACTTTGAAATACCCGGTTTCTTGACTCCAGATTTGGACTGCCCCATAAGGGTACACATAAGTGACCTTGTATGGCCCCGTCCATCTGGATCTCAATTTTCCGGGGAAGAGTTTGAGTCGTGAATTGAAGAGAAGCACCATGTCGCCTTCCTTGAACTCCCTTTTTCTTATCTTTTTATCATGGTAGAATTTCGCCCTTTCTTTATACATCTTTGCATTGTCGTATGCATGGAGTCTCAGTTCGTCTATCGCATTCAGATCGAGTAGCCTCTTTTTACCTGCGTCCCGTAGGTCATAATTGAACGTTTTGATTGCCCAATATGCCTTGTGTTCTAATTCCACCGGCAGATGACAAGCCTTTCCGTAGATCAGCTTGTAGGGTGTCATTCCGATTGGAGTTTTGAACGAGGTTCTGTAGGCCCAAAGTGCTTCGTCTAGTTTGAGTGCCCAATTTTTCCTTGACCAAGACACCGTTTTTTGCAAGATGTTCTTGATTTCTCTGTTTGAAATTTCTACTTGCCCACTGGTTTGTGGATGGTAAGGAGTTGCCACCTTGTGTGTGACGCCATATTTCTCCAGAAGATTGTTGAATTGATTGTTGATGAAATGTGATCCTCCATCACTTATCACTACTCGAGGGATACCAAACCTTGGAAATATGATCTTCTGGAACAGCCGCTTGACTATATTTGCATCCGCTGAGGGTGCTGGAATTGCTTCCACCCATTTTGAGACATAGTCGACTGCTACGAGGATGTACTTGTTGTTACCTGAGCTTGGGAATGGCCCCATGAAATCAATTCCCCAAACATCAAAAATCTCTACTTCTAGGATTGAATTTTGCGGCATCTCATCGCGTTTAGATATGTTTCCTGTCCGTTGACATGCGTCACAGCGGGAGACATAATCCTTAACGTCTCTGAAGATGTCAGGCCAATAAAAAACCTGCTTGAAGAATTTTCAATGTTGTCTTTTGGAATGATGCATGGCCACCATATGGCGAGGAGTGGCAGTCATGGATGATGCCTTTCGATTCTTCGTGTGTGACACATCTCCTGTGTATTCCGTCTACACAAAGGCGGAAGAGGTAAGGATCATCCCAGTAGAAATGTTTAGCATTTGCCAAAAATCTCTTCTTTTCTGAAATGTCATGTCGGGAGGGATGGCTCCACATGCAATGTAGTTGGCCAGATCTGCGTACCATGGCCGTTTGCTTATCTCTAAAGAGTAGAGTTGTTCGTCAGCAAAAGAATCATCGATCGGTTGATCATTCTCGCTTGGTTGTCTCAGTCTTGACAGGTGGTCGGCTACCGAATTCTCCGTGCCCTTCTTGTCCCTGATTTCGATATCAAACTCTTGTAGGAGAAGTACCCATCGGATGAGTCTAGGTTTTGCGTCCTTCTTGTTGATGAGGTACTTGATTGCTGCATGATCTGTATAGATGATAACTTTTGAACCTACAAGGTAAGATCGAAATTTGTTAATTGCAAAGATTACTGCGAGTAGTTCTTTCTCAGTTGTTGTGTAATTGCATTGGGCTTCATTTAGAACTTTGCTCACGTAATAGATTGCATAGGGCTTCTTATCCTTCTGCTGTCCCAGGACTGCTCCTACTACGTAATCACTTGCATCGCACATGATCTCAAAAGGATGGTCCCAGTCGGGTGGTTGGAGAATTGGGGCTGAAATCAAAGCATTCCTGAGTGTGTTGAATGCTTCGATACATTTCTCATCGAAGATGAACTCGGCATCCTTCATGGTCAAGTTTGAGAGTGGCTTCGCGATTTTTGAGAAGTCCTTGATAAATCTTCGATAGAAACCTGCATGACCAAGAAAACTGCGAATGTCACGAACACATGTTGGTTGAGTTAATTTTTCAATTACCTCGACTTTTGCTTTGTCAACCTCCAATCCCTTAGAGGAAATGGTGTGACCAAGCACAACTCCTTCTTGTACCATGAAATGACATTTTTTCCAATTTAATACGAGATTTACTTCTTCACATCTTTTTAGAACTTTAGATAAGT
This sequence comes from Carex parvula, assembly GCA_025461045.1. NCBI lineage: Eukaryota > Viridiplantae > Streptophyta > Magnoliopsida > Poales > Cyperaceae > Carex > Carex parvula. The sequence continues at coordinate 80,648 of JAJGRW010000810.1, forward strand.
TCTTCAAACATGAGTCGAAGGTATCCCCGTAAACTGAAAAATCATCCATGAATACTTCCATTATTTCTTCAACAAAATCTGAAAAGATAGACACCATGGTTCTTTGGAAGGTCGCTGGGGCGTTGCATAACCCGAAGGGCATGCGTCGGTATGCGAAAGTTCCGTAGGGGCATGTGAATGTGGTCTTTTCTTGATCTTGAGGATGAATTGGAATTTGGAAGAAGCCGGAGTATCCATCAAGGTAGCAGAAATATGAGTGCTTTGCTAGTCGCTCCAACAGTTGATCGATAAACGGAAGGGGGTAGTGGTCCTTTCTTGTCGCCACATTTAGCCGCCGATAATCAATGCACATTCGCCACCCTGTAACGACCCTTGTTTGGAGCATTTCGTCGTTATCTCCTTTCACAACTGTGGTGCCTCCCTTCTTTGGAACGACCTGAACGGGACTCACCCAGTTGCTATCAGAGATGGGGTAAATGATGCCTGCATCTAGCAGCTTCAGGACTTCTTTCTTGACCACTTCCTTCAAGTTCGAATTGAGTCTTCTTTGCGGTTCTCGTGAAGGTTTGTGATCTTCCTCTAGCAGAATTCGGTGCATGCAAATGGTAGGACTGAGGCCTTTGATGTCATCGATCGTGTAGCCAATGGCTTTCTTGTGTTTCCTGAGTGTATTGACGAGTTTGCTGATTTGGGTCTTGTCAAGCTGAGAGCCGACAATTACCGGATAGGTTCGGTTTGGGCCTAGAAATTCGTATCGTAGGTTGGATGGAAGAGGTTTAAGCTCGAGTTGTGGAGGAGAGGTTGCCTTTTCCTTCTTCTTTTCTTCGCTACTAACCGTATTAGGGAATACGGGTTGTAGGACTTGGGATGCGGGAATTTCTTCTCCTTTTTCTGTGACAGTAGTGCAAGTTGCGCAAGTTTCATTATAAACCTCGTCAGGTTCAATGGTGATGTCTTGTTCAGGTTGTACTTCGTCATCTTCCCTTCCATGAAGGCTATCCAGATCCTCTATACCCATGAATTCTTCAAATTCATCAAATGGATATTCTTCCTCTTCAAATTCATCATTGATGCCCAAATTGAAGACACGATCGATGTCAGAAGGGTATTTTAAAGCTCTGTTTATGTCGTAAGTAACCTTGTCCTTTCCGACATTTAGTGAAATTTTCTCATTCTTGACATCAATCATCGCACCACATGTGGCGAGGAATGGCCTTCCAAGGATGATTGGAATGTGTTCATCTTCTTCCATGTCGACTACAACAAAATCTCCAGGTATCCAAAAGTCTCCAACTTTGATCGGTACATCCAGCAATACTCCTTCAGGATATCGAATTGACCGATCAGCCAGTTGTAATGCCATTCGAGTTGGTGATAGATCTCCACAATTCAATTTATCAAATACTGCCTTTGGCATCAAACTTACACTTGCCCCAAGATCACATAAAGCTTTCTTAAAATCTGTTTGTACCAATTGTGCACGGTATCGAAAAGCTTCCCGGATCTTTCAACTTTGTCGGTAATTTGCTTTGCACGAGCGCACTACATTCCAGATTGAGCGGAACTGTTGAGAGTTCTTGGAGTTTACTACGGTTTGAAAGAATCTCCTTCAGAAATTTAGCATACGAGGGTATGCTTGCAATTGCCTCAGTGAAGGGGATCGTGACTTGTAATTGCTTGAGTGTCTCCATGAATCTCGCGAATTGCTGCTCTATCTTCTGTTTGGCAGGCCTTGGAGGGAATAGCAGAGGTGGCTTGTAGGGTGGTGGTGAAATGTATTCAGGTTCGGGTTGTCGCTCGTCTCCACCTACGGTGTCATTCTGCTCCTTAATAAGGTCTGTCTGTAGTTCGAATACGGGCGGCTCCGGTTGTTGTGGCTCGTACTCTTCGGAATGCGATGGCTTTGCATGCATCTCATCGGAAGTTTGATCGGGCATGGGAGGTCCCTTGTAAGCTGTACCACTCCTTAATGTTATGCATTTGCAAGTCTCTCTCGGGTTTTCTTCCGGTTGGCCCGAAAATTTGCCTTTTCCACGTGTAATACTCGAGAGTTCTTTTGCCATCTTAGAGACATTGTCTTCTAAGTCTTTGTTGCGGTTTGTTAAGGATTCGATCTTTTGTGCGATTTCAGCGTTAGCCTTGTCTTGCTTCTCTAGGAATCTCTCCATTAATGATGTGATGTCAGGTTGCTGTGGTTGATTGTATTGCCTTGGTTGGTAATTCGGTTGATGATTGTTGTATCTTGGTTGATAATTGGGTTGTGGTTGATAGTTCTGTTGGGGTGCAGCAGGCCTTTGATTGTTTGCGTATGAGAGATTTGGATGGTTTCAGTTGTTCGGATGGTATGTGTTGTAGGCGGGTTGAGGTCGAAAGCTGTTGTCGATTGCGTTTGCTTGCTCTATTTCTTCCTCAGTTTCCGTCACATTCATACATTTGGTCATCTCATGAGCTCCTCCACAATAGCCACATGCTGTTGCGGCATTGACTGCTGCTACCATTCGCTGCTTGGTTTGCTTGTTGAGTGCCATCTGCAAAGCATCAATCTTTGCGCTCAGCATGGAGATATCATCTACTCGGTGCATGCCAGGTGTTGGACTTGGCTTCTTTCGCTCAGGGATCCAGTAGTGTTGGTTGATTGCAATCTCTTCAATTAGGTTGTAAGCCTCGTCAGGTTCCTTGTTCATGATTGCTCCTCCTGCGGAAGCATCAATAGACAACCTATCGGTAGGGTTTAGACCATTATAAAAAGTTTGGACAATCAGCCATCTTTCCAGACCATGATGTGGACAACACCTTAACATATCCTTATATCTATCACAGGCCTCACACAATGTTTCACCATCCCTTTGTTCAAAATTAGTAATTGCATTTCTAAACCTCGAAGTTTTGGATGGTGGAAAATATTTTGCAATAAACACATTAAACAATTGGTCCCAAGTTTGAATGGAATTGGCCGGTAAGGAAAACAACCATGCTCTTGCTTTATCTTTTAATGAAAATTGAAATAGCCTTAGCCTGATTGCTTCATCGGTAACTCCTTTGATCTTTATCGTCTCGCATATCCCTAGGAAAATTGACAAATGAAGATGTGGATCTTCCTGTGGAAATCCTCCAAATTGCTGTTGCGAAACCATATTTATGAGAGCAGGTTTGATCTCAAAATTACGGTTCGTAATAGTTGGCGGGTTTATACTAGAATTAGGATCATTCGCGCGCGGTACGCAATAGTCTCGTAGAAGTTTGGTCTTGCTGCATCGTGAACTTCATTATCACCATTATGTCTTCCGTTGTTAATTTGGTTCGTTCGGTGGGATATTCATGTTGATCGAATCTGAGTCCTCTTCGCTTTCAGAATTACTTGATGAAGAACTATGATTGGTTCTTATCGGTGATGCGGAAGCGAATTGTCCTCTCCTACTAGCAATCCTCTCAGATCTTCGTACAGATGATTCGGCCAGCGTGCAGTGTCCTTAAAATAAAAGAAAATCTGAAAATTAAACTAAAACTGAAAATAAAAAGAAAAATAAAACAAAAACGAAATTGAAAATAAAAGAAAAAATAAAAATGCAGAAAATAAAAAGAAATCTTGGCGTTTCTAGTTAATTGGATTCAATGGTCAAAGCAAGGACGTCTTGCGAGGCCTTGCACAATTAACCGTTATTCCCCTGCAACGGCGCCAAAAAGCTTGATCACTCAAAAGAGAGCAATGTTTCTTTTAATATTTATAAACTCATAAATGCTATCGGTTCGGACTACAAGCGCACAATCCTATCGAGTAGTATATTCGAGATCGATCCACAGGGAATATTGGTTCAATGCTTTGAGCGATCGAATCACAATCTTTCGAAAGGCTAGACGAAATCTGTAAATTGAGAGATGTTGTTGTGATCAATGTAAATTAGGAAGCAAATAAAAGTAATTAAAATAAAGATAGAGATGAGAATTCCTAGGGTTTCGGCACACCATTGCCACTCAATCTGCCTTGATAATATATTCCCGTTGCGTCTGATTTCCTGTTGTTGTTTAATGAAAGACAGCACATAGGTCACTGCGATTTATGTTACGCAAGAATGACAGATCTTTCACCGAGATTCTACATAGGACACTGCGATTTACCTTACGCAAATGTCTGATCTCTCAAATACCCCAAATTACTACACAGATCACTGCGATTTACTTTACGCAAGTGATGGAATTTGGTACGCGTTTTGTTGGTCTGGTTTATGGTTTCCCCGCTAAGGTTTTCTTCTCATAAACCTAATAGATCTCAACGAGGCTAATTCATACAAATAGTTTCTCTTGCCATTAAAGCACTGTCACTACCCTAACGGTCTCAAACTAGATCATTGAAATTAGATGAAGAGATAGTAAATCACAAAAGTATTTTGTTTCAACAACAAGAAATCATAATCAACAGAAATATATATATCAAAACATCAAGAGTAACAAGGTTTACTGCCTAGCCCTAAGAAAAGGAACTTAGCTGCGGAATGGCATTGTTACAAGCACTCCTCTCTTCTCTCTTTAATCAAATCTAACCCTAATTACAAAGATGATTATTCCTTCTGCCCAGGGGCCTTATATAGGAGTGGAGGGACTTGTAGAGGTTGAGTACAGACTAAGAAACTGATCTGGAAATATTTGTCGGCAGTTATTCCCCAAGAGACGCCTTCGGATACGGACCGTATCAGCCGATACAGTCCGTATTAGGACCTCGACGGTTAGGGTTTAGTGCTTCCAGCGCTATCTTCTGGTCTGTGCTAGGCCTGGTCCGTATTAGCCAATACGGACCGTAACAGAGACTTAGTCGATGAGCGTCGCTGATCCGATTGACCCGATTCTAGCTCCATTTGATGTAAAATAGTCCCAAAACCTGTATTCTGCAATAAAACATAAAGAAGAGTGACAGTAGCCTTTTTCTCTGATTAATTAAACATAAGTGTGAGAAAATATGTAAAACCTAAGCCAAAACCCTACGTAAATCATCATTATTTTGACTCTGATCAGTGACTCTAGCATGGATGCTACATGTTACACGGTAGAAGTTGAATCAGAACAAGAAGAATTCGAGTTTGGATATATAACCCATTGCGGCGTCTGTGACCAAAAGGGAAATTCATGGGACATGTTTGAATGGAAAGAGTGTGGCAATAGTCACCACCCTTCATGCGCAAGCCCAAAGGCAGCCATAGCCAACCACAATGATTCTCGATTCGATACCTACGAGTGCCCGAAGTGCATTTATCAACAAGTGCAAAAGGAGATAAGGGCGATAAAGGAATTCAAGGATCAAGCTGTAAAGCCCAATCGGGTTGCAAAGGATATCGAAAGCGCTTCAAAGTAGAAATGGGACGAAGCCCATATGCCACAAAAGGCGAGAACCAATGTCGAAGCAAGACAAGAAACAATTCACATGCTTGGCCCATTTGCTGAATATAAGAAAGGGCAGCTTGTGTGGGTTGTCAAAGAAATGCCAAGGTCGCAATCGATCAGATTATGGGACCCATATTTAGTGGATCAAGTCTTGGAAGGGTACCGATACAGGCTGATAGACAACGAAAGCGGAGAGCCCGTTAAATCAATCAGCGGTCGTTACCTAAAGCTCCACCAGGTGGGTGATATACCAAGCGACTTTTGCCAAGAATATGAAAGTGACTCGTAAACCGTCACTTACAAACCACCCCTACTACAGCCATGATGGAAGTGATAATACACATGAAAGGGCACGTCGGGCATCAACGCGCCCGAAATGGAAATGGTATATATACCCCACCCTTGAAGGAAGTCGACATCTCTAAGTCGTAAACTTCCTCCACCTCAATCAAACTCTACACTAATGGCCGCTCAAAGGACAATCCCCCACAACTGGGAGACCATGGCGCTCACGCCGACGGTAAGAATGGGATATGGCCGATATCCAGGCCCGGGTTCTCTTACCGTCGACTTCCCCAACAGAGACGCACTGCCACAAGAGAGCCGATGGTTATGGCGATCCATCTTCATCTATGTCACTTGAGGAAGGAAAACCGGGTACACCAAATACCGCCTCGGCCACTACTTCTCAAACCAACTCAACTGTGAGTTCTCAAGCCTAATCATTGAGGAAGTCGACGAAATCGAGGCCGACTACATACTCATATGTCCAAGTGATGACACTAAAAGGGGCATTCTTTCATTGAGCTCGCTCACCTTAGAAGCCGACGTTCCCGGTGTCATTCCCACCGATATCCGAATGATAGGATGGACTTCTAGCCAAGGAGGCTATGACAACCCCTCAATTACCGTGCGCGCATAAGACTCCGCAAGGTACCTTTACACTTATGGAACTCTGCTGATATTCATACTTTGGTGGCAGGATTCGGGTATCCTCTTAGGATCGCCCCATACTTCTCCAACAACAACTATGACACGCTCAGGCTCTTGATCGCTTGCGGGCCACCCAATACCATCCCGCATCAGTTGTGGCTGACCGTTGATCCCATCCGCAAAATTGTGGATGTGGAAGTCGAAGGATGGGATGAAAATAATGGAGACATGCCTCCGCCTGATGATGCAGAAAGCTCCGTCAGCAAACCTCCTCCACCACCAGCATCAGAGAATCCAAAATCCTCTGAGTCACCTAATCTGTCACTGCCCACTGAACCAACCACATCGGGCAAAGATAGGAGGCCCGCCAAACATGTGGGGCCCAAGGCCGCTCCTTACTAACAGGGGGCAACAAGCCATTTATGTTAAATGCTTTTAGGAGTTGATTTCCCTTTCTCATGGACAATGTTTATGTTTGCTTGATGATGGTGTGTTTATGTCTAAATGCTTGTGTGTATGTTTGCATGAAATGAGAATCCCACGAGATCTCCTCCTCAAACTCTACTCCACGATCTCCAAATTTTAAGATCGAAAACTCCACAAATATCCAAAATTCCAATAAACCTAAAGTCTAATATCCACGAATAAAATGTTCCAAACAAAATTCCACAAATACCCAAAAGTCTAATAAAGCCTAAATTCCAATGTCCACAAACTAAATATCCTAATAAAAATACCTAAGCGAAAACCTCTACGAATAAAAAGAGACCCAACCGCAGCATGAGCGAAATTGTCTCGAGCGAAAAGTGAGGTCCCCCAACTACCCACAAAATCCATAAAGGCCTCTCGCCACAAAATGGGTTTTGTTAAGTTTGTACCCTTAAACAATTAACACTGGCAAAGTTTGTCCAGCCAGTTCTGAATATGGACAAACAAGTTTTATATTTTGTACTTTGAACAAAATATGGGCTTTGGTGTTGTGCCCATTTGAAACAACTATCACTGGTTTTGTCTTTCCTCCCAGTTCGAAAAAAGGAGAGACAAGTTTTCTTCATTGTCCTTTAAACAATGGATTGCCTAATGATGATATCTCAAACAAAAATCAAAAGATTAAAGAAAGCGGTCGTTTAGACTATTTAAATTCTGAAGGCACAAAATCCCTTTTAAAACAAAGTTTTCAAAACAATGGTGTTCGCATTTCCCGCGATACCCCTGCCTAAGGATTGATGCTATATAGGCTATTCAAGAAGGCACGAGAGGAGTGAGTAAGGTACCACCCCCAAATAAATGCACACATACACTAAGTCCCACCATAATATAAAGAGAATGGAGAGATGTAAGGCCCACAAAGAAAGCCTCACGCGCAAAATGGGCTTTGTCAAGATTGTGCCCTTAAAACAATTGTCACTGGTACGCTCGTCTAACCAGTCATCTAAAATGATGAGCAGGCTTTATATATTTGTGCCGAACAAAATAAGGCTTTGATGTTGAGCCTAAGCCACGTGAGCACTAAAACAATTATCATGGCCCAAAATAAGAGAAACTGAGAGCCCAAAAACGATAACCCTAATCGGGTTCTCACCAAACCAATCTCAGCAGAAGCAAGCCTTGAGCCAAATCAACACCCATAAATAGTGGACCTATAGATCAATGCCCCACGGGTTACAATCCAAACTAGAGCTTAAGAACAAGAACCCTTGACTCCAGAGGCTAAAGCCCACGATTTGGCACCCCTCTCTACAATAATTCCACAGATAACGATTGGAGACTTCTCAAGCTGGAGTTAAAGAATTAACCAGCCATTCAACACAAGTCCTACGGGTGACAAGCAAATACCCTAAAAGTCCAAGCATAATTTAGCATACTATGTTGATATACGTCGCATGGGTGACATTTGAACCCAAACCACATAATAAATTCCCTTTGGCGTCGAAACCTCTATACAAAGACCAAAGAATCTTGCTTAAGCCCTATATAGGACAGAGTCCATGACAGGCTCTTGATTGAAACCATGTCCCACCAAGGCCCAGTACACAAATAGGCCTATGATCAGATTGTAACCAAGAATGAAGCTCATAATAGTACTTTACTCAAACTTGCGTCCCACCAACCTTAAACCCGTACAGCACATAGGCGGGTCGGTTATTGAAATGCACAATTAGGCCGTGAAGGGCCGCACAACACTGCAAATGATCCTTCACACAAGTCCCATGGGCAAGTCTTTAAACGATTTCACGTTTGGTGCGACGTATGTACAGCACATAGACTAGTCAGTTACCGGGAAGTGAATTGAGACTATGAAAGATGACAAGTAGAAACCCCAAGCTAGAGCCTAATGACAAGAATCTTCGGCTCTAAATGCACTAGAAGTCTCACACAAGGCGAAAACCTACAATTTACCTTTCGATGATACCCAGACTGGAGTCAAATAGTCGAATTACCTGACTCCGTAAAAGCCCAAGCCCACAAGTTGGCAGGCTCTTCAATGAATGTCCCGCGGGTGACAAGCAGAACCCTCAGGCTGTAGCCCAATTTGGCGCGCCCTTCAAACATTAACCCTACCGATAACTATAAATTCCTATGCATGTCCCACGGGTGACATCTAAACCCAAAACCAGATAATACTTTCCGAGCACCGGAATGAAACCTACAACAAGTAAACCAAGCTCCACTCATAAGAGAAGCATTGTTTCACTATGCCGCATCAATCTCATGGAGATGCGTGAACATCTAACCTTAACGGGTTCCGTATGACCGATGAAGCCTCTGAGCAGAACGGTTCTACGAAGTCATACATGCTGGTGTAGCCTTTTTGTGGGATAGCGTGCGTGAACATCCAACCTTAACGGGTTCCGTCTGATCGGTGTAACCCTTAAGTGGGACGGTCTTACGCAGTCATACATGTTGGTGTAGCCTTTTTGTGGGACAGCGTGCGTGAACATCCAACCTTAACGGGTTCCGTCTGACCGGTGTAACCCTTAAGTGGGACGGTCTTACGCAGTCATACATGCTGGTGTAGCCTTTTTGTGGGACAGCGTGCGTGAACATCCAACCTTAACGGGTTCCGTATGACGGTGTAACCCTTAAGTAGGACGGTCTTACGCAGTCATACATGCTGGTGTAGCCCTTTTGGGGACAGCGTGCGTGAATATTCAACCTTAACGGGTTTTCGTATGACCGGTGTAACCCTTAAGTGGGATGGTTTTACGAGGTCATGTCGCCGATGTAACCTTTAAGTGGGACGGCACATGAATCAGGGAGATAGAAGACAAAACCCAAGCCAGCTGAAGACGTTTGGTCGCTTAGAACCCGATTGAATAGATGCAGAAGGCTTGAGGTACATCTTGAGTCCAATGAAGATGCCTTGTCGCTTAGAACCCGATGGGGAAGATTCAGAAGATTCAGGATTAAACCCTAACTCTGACAGGTATATCTGGTGGTTTAGAACCCGATTGGAGAAAACTTGAAAGGTTTAGGAGAAAAAACCAAACTAAGCAAGTTTATCCGATCGCTTAGAACCCGATTGGAGAAGGCTTGAAGAGTTCGTCGACAAAAAGAGAAAGAAGGAGAATGAGGAAGAAAATCGATTTTGGCGAATTTATTTAATCACTTAGAACCCGATTAGGGAAGATTCAAATAAATCAACCAAAAAGAGAAAGGAGAAGGAGAAAGGGAAAACCACAAAGGCAAACCATCAACCACAAATACGTATATCCAAGCATGATCAACCACAACCAAAATACATATACAAAGAGTGGGCTCGAAGGCACGCACTCTCACAACGAGTCCGCAAGATGGGACCTAAAGGAAGGTGCCATAAGGCACCATAGCCAAGCAAGGTTCCACGGTCACAAAAACATCCTGGGGGCAGCCGGTAACCTCTCCTGCCCTAACATCAAATGAACCTGTAACACCTGAACCTGACCCTGCAAAGACAAATGTGGATCACGAAAAGGAAATAAAAGTGATAAAGTGGGAAGAAATAAAGCTAGTGATACCTGGCTGAACATCTGCCCCTGTGTCCAAAGCAGAAGTACTGGCCTTGCGCCTCTTTCTTACCCGAGAAGCTCTTTTAAGAGGAGGATCCGAACGCTGAAGAATCCTGCTAGGGATCCCAAAGGAAGTCAGCACCTCGCCCTCCGGCACACAAGGCGCTAACAAAAAGTAATGATAATAATAAAACAAGGAAAGAGGTCAGTATAGTTGAGCAAAATGCCTGAAAAGAAAACCTTAATAAAAAGGAACATACCAGCTATGAAAGGAACCTGACTCACAGTCCGAGGCATAGAGAGGCGACTGTCCCGACTCCTCATGTCAGGAACCACCTCAAGAGGAGGTACAGTCCTCAAGCCAACATGATCATCCGGACCAGGCAAGACCCTCTTCATCCATCTACCTAAGGTCTCAACATAACAAACCTGTACCATGTCTCTGTACCATCGCTCGTATAAGACAGTAAAGGTCACTAGTCTAAAAGCTCGAGGCATGACAAAACGCGCCTGTATCTCTATGTGAAAGAATGATATCCAACACCTACCTGCCCCTGCTAAATCAGCATGGATGTCATCAGAAAGTGGGACATCAGCAGGAATGCACTGGTCTAAACCAAACTGATGCGCACAACGGTGGGGCATGTAGGGCTCTAAGACCACCCTGTCTCCTAAGCGCAAAGGAAGAAGCCCATGGCGAAGGCTAACTAAGAACCCAGCCTCTGCAGAGCCCAACCTCAAACTCCTACGGTGCTCTCCACCTGGACCTCCATCAAACAAAACCAAATCCTCAGAGTGCTCGTCATGACAGGCAAACTATCTCCCACCATGCAACCTAAGATTACTATCGCTATGATAAAAGAAAGCCCGCGCCCGCCGGGCTGAAATACGACTGGCTCTCGCTCCGGCTATCTCGGCCAATATCGGCAAGTCATGCCGTAAGCCACGATCCATAACAAGGGATTATAATCTCGCCCAATACATATGAGCCCAACCAAACAAGTAGTGATAAGGCACGACCTCGTCGCAAAAAGAGGGGTCACATGATGTCGAAATCACTCTCATGCTCTTGAAGATGTTAGCTAGTGCAGGAATAGCTAAAGAAACCAGCTGCCCTCGCACCAACCTACTAGCCATCACGAAAGTCTCAGGACTGATAATGCCGACTAGCTGGCTAGGAATGACAAAATAACAGAGCCACCATGCTATGAAAGCCACCAAGGAAGCCTCTCTCCCTAAATCCCTACGGCGACTATGACATGACCTCTCGCTAGGGCTGTCATAAAAGATCGATGCCTCCTCAGTGTCAAGGGGAATCAGAAGGGCGAGCGAACGACTGACAAGGATACTCAACCCTGTCAGTGAAATACTAATCCAAACAGGAAAGCTCACATCACCCGCACGAGAAAGAGTGCGGTACACGTCGAACAAACGACGCAATGCAGCCGAATGCGCCCCCTCCGGTGACCTCTGCTGTAAAGCCTCATCGCTGGGCAAATACTCATCGTATGGGTCTCCAAAGATGGATAGACCAGACAGCCTATGAAACTCTGAGGGTGAAATGGTCAACTCACGGTCCTCTAAAATAACCGTGTTGGAGGCATATCTCCACCGCTCCGCTAAAGCCTGAAAGAAAGATGGATCCCAAGTATACTCGAAGAGAGATAAGAATACCGCGTGATAAATGCCGACTCTCTCCAAAGCAGTACGCTCACTCCGCAAGATAAACCTCACCCAGTCTACCAGGCCTGCCTGCCTCTCCAGGATACCTGGAGGAAGACAACCAAGAACCCAGGGAAGAGCCCCGGTGCCCACCATGCTCAAGCCCAAAAGATGTAAAGAATGCGGCGTCCGATCCGATGAAGTGGGGTAGAGGCTATCACCTAGAAACGAGTGGAAATCCTGCTGCTGCAATATGGGTCCAGCCCGATGAGTAACCCCTGTTCTCAGAACAGTCTCTGGTGTCCAATCAATAGGATCACCAGGAAACCTTCCTCTCACAGGAAAAGGTCCCACCGGCAAGGGGTCATGCCTAGTAAAAGGAACTCCTGCAACAAAAATAAAACCTTGTTAAAACCCTGTTAAAACCCTGTTAAAACCCTGTTACATTACCATGCAAATGTAAATGCAAAAGAGACAAGGGGACATGTACCTTGATTGCGAGACATGACTGAAGACGAGAGTCAAACCAGTTCCTGAACTGCAGTGCCAACCTAAACTTCAGACAGTTGCAAGTATGAGCACAGAAAGCATGGTCCGAAAAGACCCTAAACTAAAACCCACAAAGGAGTGGTCCGAAAAGACTTTAAACTAAAATCTATGAAGAAAGCATAGTCCGAAAAGACTCTAAACTAAAGCATAGTCCGAAAAGACTCTAAACTAAAGCATGGTCCGAAAAGACTTTAAACTAAAGCGTAGTCCGCAATGACCTTTAAACTAGAGCATAGTCTGCATAGATCTAAACTATAACCAAAACCAAGTCCCAACCTGACATGACTTAGAAGACCCCGAGATACAGCCAAAACCAATCCTGGTTAGCCAAAAAAAACCCCACCGAGAAGCACACGAGAAAAACTGGATCAAAACCCGAGATTATACCTACAACCAGAAGGCCATTTTATCTAAACCCTCAATTTTGCAAGTTACCCACATGGTTCCCGTACTAGATCAGAGATAAAGTTCCCCTGTTTGTAATCCCTCCTCGGTTAGACAGGTTTTCCCCATGAGTGTGTTTGCAGAGTATGGTCGTTGCCCGGGTCCCCTAATATAAAGACAAGGGATTAAGTACTCAGGCAAGCTCTGAAGGATGCACACTCAACCCTCACCCCAACCATGCAAGTATTAGCAAGTTGAGATAAAGATAACATACCTTTTAGAAGTAGATGTGATCGAAGAAGATGATCAGACCCGCTTCCGAGCTCAATGCCCAATATGGAGTCCAGATACCTGAGATGCAAACAAGAAAAACAAACTCAGAAAGAATTCCATAAAGTTCGAGAAGAACACTGAGAGCACCTGGCTAAGCTGTTCAATCCTAAAGTCTTCACACCTCACCCAGGTGGGGGGCATTTGTTTGACCCTAAAAAGTTGCTATTTAAACTCAGCACGACAAATAGTAATTTATGGGGAATTAAAATGCCAAGGTTGTACTCAAACCCTTCAAAATAAACTGAGAACAACATGTTAAAGTTCTTGGTAGTATTCTACGCATGAAACCTGAATTTTGATGTGTGGTATGGTCAAAATCATTAAAGAAACAGTTTCCTACAATTTAAACAAGGTATGGATAATTTGCTGGGTGCAAAATCATGGTGATACTTAGCAAAATCATGCTGTATACTACTCTGAGTACAATTTGGAGTTGTATGACAAAGACAAAGGTGTGGGGGTCCCACAAGTCAATGACTCATGCTCATTTTCACTAGACCCGTGACATGAATACGCCGAGAGCATGACCCTATACCCTGTGCACCGAGCCGGCAGCCTCACGGCGCACCATATGCCGAGACCACCCGAAACCCTGGGAGGTCGCTGGGTTTAAATCCGGGCGCCATTGACCCCTTCAATCCGCGTATGCCCGGTACACTATACACCGTGCACAAGGTGACTCACGGTTTAGACTACACTAAGCTCAGCTAAGGAAAAGAAAAGAAACAAAGGAAAGAACACTGTAGTCATAGAGAGAATGACAAGTGGGGCCCTACCCGCAGTCCCTCCTTCTTCTTCCTCTAGCCCGCGCCTGAGCTACTTTTCAAGTTCCAAATTCGGAGGAGTTATTAAGCTTCAGCTCCAAGGTTCACCTGAGATCAATGAACACCCTTTGCCTATTCCCTCTACATAAACTCTCGATTATCTCTTCCCTCTTAAGTTCCAATTTCAACCGAGAAAGAAATGATGTAGGAAATAGAAAACTTGAGCTTAGATGAAAATTGGGCTTTGGGGCTTCGGATGAACATTAAATAGGCTTATACGATACTAGATAGGCCATTAATTTGATCCAAAGTGAATCTGAGATGGTGCATTGCGGGCAAGGCACAAACCCGATTCTTGCCTTTAATGGAATACATTGAATCGTTTGCTCAGATGGTAAATTGACCCCTGGAGCAACTTAAGTAAGTGTAGGCGACACTAAAGGCCATGTTTCAACTGACAAAAGCTCAAAAATCATAAATGGCACATTTTTACTCTTTGGTGTACCGCCAAGGCACCATACCTCATACCCTACAGCTGTATATGGCTCAGTGGTCCCTTCCAACACGTGTTACACTCCCCCTGGAAGAAGCCAAGAACAGAAGATTCTTCTCCCAGGGTGCAGGGGCACGTTTATCAAGCCTTACCATATTAGGCCGGTTTTATGAAGGGCTAAGATGTTTGTTCTGATGATTAGATGAAATCCAAGGGCTACAAATGCTACAACCAATCATAGATGATGTGTATGAGTATGATTGGTCAAGCCCATGCCATGTATGCATCTATAAACGAAGCAAGTGATATAGACCATTGATCAAATGGTTGATGTGCATGATGATAGCTACATCACCAAACCCTAAAACCATAAAACCCTAGACCCTTGCTGCCTTATATAAGGCACCCCAAATGCAGATGAAAGACATACTTCTTCTTCTCCAAAAACTCCCGTGCAAAGAGAAAATTAGAAAGTTCCAATTCCAAAGAGTTTAAATTAGAAATTTCAAGTTTCAAGCTTTTTTTAGAAGACTAGAAAGGTAATTGATACCTGAAAGGATGTAAGCTCCTGATGAGCAATGATCTGTACATATGTTATTCGAAATAAAGAAGGTTTACTTGATGATCTTCTCTTTTGTTCTTCATTGCCTTGATTTTGCTCTTCTCTTTTCATTCCTTTTTTTTAAGCTTTCAAAAAGGATAAAATGTGAAAGTAGCATGATTTCTAGTTCATCTTAGGATGAACAAAAAGAAGATGTAGCTTGATGATCAAATAACAATATTTTATTCCCTTTTCTTGCATTTTCTTCTCTTTTAAGCATATAAAAAAAATACATATATAATAAAAATATGTTATAAGCTCTTTATTTGCACTTTTTGCCTTTTAAATGATTTTTATGAATAATAATAAAAAGTATCAAAATATAAATATTTCCTCTTTTCCTTCTCTGCCTTTTCTGCCTCCTCTTTCTTCTTTTCGATTTTTCTTTAGAAGGTTCTTCAATTCCTTGATAAAATAACTAGATGGTAGAGGGTGTATGTGTTGAGCTGGATAGCTCCATGTACACCCAAGCTATTTAATTGTTTTATTTAAAGGAATTAAAGAATGACAAAAATATATATAAAAGGATAAATAAAGGTTGAGCTGGATAGCTCCCTTGTTTATTCTTATTAAATGAGGTCTATGTTGCATAATCGAAAGATATTTAGCTTCCTTGTACGAAAGATCACTAATGTGTACTAGATTACACTTTATAAGGAAGCTAAATTGATCATTGTGCAAATAGTGAGAGAAGGAGGATCTAAAGTGTAAATAGACAACAATCCAATATTGTTCTATGTCATTTACACCTTTTATCCAATGAAATCTCAATGATACACCTCTCAAAATAATGCAAAAAAGCCTTCAAAACATGATTTGACAAAAGCAGGGACTTTTCTGCATAAAACCAAGTTCTTGACAGATTTCTAATGTTTTAAGTTGAAACAATGATTTTTGGAGCTTGTCTTCCTTTCTTTTTGTTTGTCAACACCAAATAATAGCTCAAAGGTTATGAAAATTCATTAAATGATGAATGGTTCACAAACTTGGTTATAAATGCTCCAACCCAGCCCCATAGTGCCCTCTGGAACAGTAGACCAACACCAAGTCACAAAGCATGTACCATTGGTACAAGAAAAGCACTCAAAAGTGCCAAAATGACCTCCTCTGGTAAACAGAATATTCTGGACTGACACAGGGACCAAAATGAAAAATGGACATCACCATCAGATAGAGGACTTCAAAACACATAAAATTGACACAAGTTTCATATTTTTCTGATTTTATTTCGATTTTATATGAATTTCCAAAGTTCAGCATTTAAAACAGAAAATTACAGCATTAAAAGGATGAAAAGGACCTGCTGGTAAATTGAGCAATAAAAATAATTTAAAGACCAAATTAAAAAACGAATTTCACAGTTAGATAGAAGACTTCAAAATACATAAAATAGACACAAATTTTACATTATTTGGATTTTATTTCCATTTTCTATGAACTCCCAAAGTTTCAGCTCTCTAGAAGGAAAAATCCAGCAATTAAAATTGACAAAATGACCTTCATGCCCCCCTGCTCAAATAAATACTTTAAAAATAGAAGAAAAAATCTCAAAAATCACAAAATTCATTTTAAGTGTAGTTTACATACCCTTTCTTAAATTAGTAACAAGAAAATCATATAACTTTCATAAAAACAAAGTTCTGCAGTTAATTCAACTTTCTAAAATTTCAAAATTCATGAAGTACATATTGACTGATGCTCAAAGAAATGAAATACAAATTAAAACTAAGTCTACATCACTTTGCTATGTTCCAGAAGCTCTGATTAATATTCCCTATATCCTATCTGCAGTCTCAATAAGCTCATCACCCAAATCAGTACCAAACCGGCATTGAACCGAAAGATCCGAGACCCGAATTCAATTAAACATTCAATCAAATTCAAAATCAATGTTTTCGCCAGTATATGCATAGCAAAACGATGACAAATAACCACTTGATCAAAGAAAACGCAAAGAAAATGTGAAAATGGGTTTTAATCCCTCGGCCAACGATGACAATGGCGACCTAGCCGAGAGCCACCGTCTCGGACAGTTTATGATCGCCGATGGTAGGTGCAATAGATTCAGGGACCCAAGGCGATGATGACCATACCTTCATCTCGCCTCGCCGTGACCGGAGTTGGCCGGAAAGTCCGAACCCTTGAGATTGGGATAAACCCCAGTTCGGGTCTGAAGATCCGATTCACATCTGGGCCGCACGCATTTTAAAGCCGATCTGAACCATGTAACCGAGGCGCCAAGCAAGAGTTTAAATGAAAAGTGCAGATCCTAAAGCAAAAGTGAAATCCAACGATCCATGTACCTCTGCCCTGCGGGACCCACCTATCAATAAATCGGATTAAAACCAAAACTCATCAACCGAATCTCAAAGTCTGAATCTGAGGCTAGCACAAATTTCAAAGCCCAAAGCCCCAATCACAAAGTTCAATGTTCAGATCCAACATTCAACACAAATCCTGAAGCCCATACTACACATCTTAAAGCCCATTATACGGATCTCAAAGCCTTACATACCAAGAAATCCAAATCCCTTTTTACAAATGAACCCCTCTGACTTTTAAGTATTTACAACGAAATCCTTATAAATTCATAAAAAGGCCCTTGACTCCTAAAATCCTTTCCAAAGGGCCTCCCAAAAGCCCAATTTTCAATCTAAACCCTGCCTAAAGCCCATATTATAATTCTATATCCTCTCAGCTTTGTAAATAGGCCCTTACAAAAAATATAAATATTTACAAATAGGTCCCTTTCAACCTTTTTAATCATAACTTTCTCATCCTAAGTCCGAATTGACTCAAACCAGTCCCAAATGAACCTAAATCAAATTCCTTACACTTCTAAATCAAAATTAACATATTCAAGCATTTACCAAATTATGAAATGACCAAAATACCCTTTCTTCAAAATTAAATGATTTCTTCTTGATAAAAGGTAAATAATCAACAAAATATGAATAACATGTCATGAATTAAATATATAAACAAGTAATGTACATACACTTCTCAAGTGTCCGAATTCCTATTTTAAGAAGCACTAAACATCATTCCTAATACAAATCATACACACACACATGTCCAAACTAATAAAACCAAAGCAAAACCAAGGTCAATACATGAGTTCCCCCTTTTAGCCCCTTTATTCAATTCACAACAAATAGGCCCCCAAATCCCGGAATGAACGAGGTATTCAGTATGGCTTGGAAGGGTCATCTGATGTAATTAACAGCGGAGGCTTGCGTCCGCTGGGAGTTAAACGTCCCCACAATCAATAAACTCTCTTGACAGACTGATTATGAACAGTAGGTCCGTCGAGGGTGAACCGAAGGAATTGTAGAAGGAAAATGAATGTTTCAAATTCGATGTTCTCTCCCATGTCTTAAAAATGAGATAGCATTGAACCCTGAGGCATTTAACACATGCACACACCTTCCAAACCACTGTGCAACTTTCTGCGCCCTACAGGAAGATAGCAACATAAGATCAAAGACAACTAAAAGAAGATGAAAGACAACCAATATAACATGAAAGACAACTAGTTGATAATGAAGGACAATCATTACAAAATGAAAGACAACTAGAAAAAGATGAGAAACTAGTAGAATAATGAATATTTTGTATACGTATTTTTGGGTCGATTTAATACTTTTTTGCTTTTAAATTTATATACCCATTACTCAATTTCGATCTGTTGCAAGCATACAACCTCCCGTTGCAGTATCGGGGTCGCACACAAGGACAACATGAAGCAATATTAATTACTAGTTTAATTTTTAATTCTAAAATAGTACAAAATAGTAAATTGAGGGTTTTGTTCGGAGGTCGTACAGGTCGCAAGCTGCGATATTGTTGTGGGCTCAATACCCAAAGAGAGTTGATTGTGAACTAAAGAGTAATAAACTTAAAATGGTGGTTTGGAACAATATTGGGAAGGTCTAGGGGCTACGACTCACTATCCGAATTAGCTAATCTAGTTACTTGGTTTGCATTCATGTTTGTGTAATTGTGGTTTCTAGTATAAATGTTGAGTCAAGAAGTTTCACGTTTAGTTTATCACTAATTGACTACGTGTCTTAACCATATTGGACTTCACGTTTAGTTTTTCGTCACAAGTTGGTCAAGATGTTGGTCCAACTAGTCAAGCTACTCTCAACTAGTGACACTTCGCGTTTAGATTTTCGTGATCGGTACCGATAGTAGCTTGATAAACCTAACTAATAGTACAGACTTCACGTTTAGTTTTTCGCCATAAACTATAGATTATTGTGCTTGTGGTCCGGTTTGGTTTAGAGCTAGGGTAGAACTAATACCAAATCCTATGATTAATTCCTTGCTACTATATTCGGTATCAAGTACTAATAGAACTTTCAACTAAAATGAGATAGTCTCATGCACACAAATACACATTCACAAGAATAATAAAACAAGCACAAATAATTTCACAAACAATCATAACACAAATTATAACCACCCAAGTGAGGTCTATTTTAAGCTAATCCATCAAGCTTATGAGCCGTCGCCCTAGAGAGGTAAACTAGTCTCTCATAGGTGCGTTAACATTTATGAAAAACAAATGAAATAACATCTAAAATGACAGAAAAATAAGGAGAAGAGTTGATTAAACCAAATTCCCTTCTTCTTCTCATCGCTCCAAGAGTCGCTTCTCGAGCCGCCGGCAGTCCGTCCCTTCAATCACGTGAAAAGGTGGGAGAGATGGAGCAAGAATGGTCAACCAAGGTAGAATGGAGAATAGATCTGTGGGGATCCTCCCTGGACGTTTTATGGTGTTAATGAGCATTTAGGAGGGAGCCCAACAAATCGGGAAACACATCCCCTCATTAATGTGCAGAGTTGGCAGTCTTCAAAGTTGATGGCTGTCTTCCAAGGCCAGTAGCGACTCACCACTTCATAATTTGAATAAAGTTACAACATGAAAGTTGTAGATCTTTGTTTACTAGTTTTTTCAAGCTTTGGTTCACTCAAATCGGAGTTCGTATGACCAAACTGCAGCAAAAATACGAACAATGTGTAAAGCTGGAATCTGCAGTGGCGGGCCGTGAGCTGGGACCTCGCGGGGCGCGAATCTCTCAGCCAGGAGCTTTTTTACAGCTGTTTTTATGTCTCCAAAGGGGTGGCAGACCTCCATGATGAGGTAACGGCCCGCCAGAGGTCAAATTGGCTTGTTTTCCTTGTTTTATGCATACAAACATATTTTTGGCAGTAACTTGATCCTTGGAACGTCATTAAGTGAAAATGATGTAAAATAGCAGTAAACAAAGATAAATACTTGGAATTTGGTATTGTTTCACACTAAAACCATAGCCAAATATATAGGGCTGCTAATGAGCCAAGTCGGCTCATGAGCCAATGAGTTGAATAGCTCAATAAATTGTATTGAGCCAGGCCCTAAACTAAATAAATCCTGAACTCGACTCGGCTCATATTTTATCACTCAAACAGGGCCGAGCCGGCTCATGAGCCAAGGAGTCTCTTCTCTTTAAATTGAAACCAATCAGTTCTGTTGGGATGAATGCAAATTGCGGAGGGAACATCCGTACGGCGTACTTGTGAAACTAGCAAACTGTTGCCATGCAGATGCAGTCGCTCTCCAGTCTCAACGTTCCATAAAACATGAAACTTGGATGTGCTAGGGTTAGTTATAATTATTGCCTATCTATCAAAAATCTGGTCCAATTATTCTTATGCACCCCTTCAAAACATAAAATATTTTTAACTTATGTCTCATCTCATCCAATATTTCTAACTATCTCATTTCTTGTTTTGTTTTAATTAATCATTTGAATAGACAGGGGAATTTTATAACAGAGTCGCGGATTGTAACAAATAAAATAAATAAAAGACAATTTTATAACAGAGTCGCATATATGTGTGGGTAGTAAGGATTTTAAAAAATACCCAACAACTTTTAATTATGCAAAATGTTGAATTCAAATGTGTGGGTAGTAAGGATTTTATAAAAGTTTTGTTTGGTGTCAGTACTCAGTTGTGATTTTGTGGTATATGAAAACAATCAGTCCTTTTGTGCTCTCTATTGGAATTTGCTTTGCCATGGCACATTTGTTTCATTCGGATTGCTCGGTTATGTTTGAATTGCGGGTATAGTTTAGGTAAGGTTATGACTTGCAATCAAGTAAATGTTTGTTTTTATAATGCTTGGCATGAGTTGAGCTCGCGAGTTATAAGCCAAGTTTGAGCTGAGCTAAAGGCTCAAACTCATTAAATTGAGCCGAGCTTTTTTCTTCAAGACCGAGCCGAGCCCGAGTTGAGCATGTTTAGTTATATGATGAGCTGAGCTAGAAGAAGGACAACTAGAAGAATATGATATACAGCCAGTAGTAGATGAATGACAATTAGTACAAGATGAAAGACAACCAGTGGAAGATGAAAACGACCAGTAGAAGATGAAATGCAAGTAGAAGAAGACGAAAGACAACCAGTAGAACATGAAAGACAATCATTATAACATGAAAAACAACCATTAGAAGATGAAAGACAACTAGAAGAAGATGAAAGACAACCAGTAGAAGATGAAACACAACTAGTTGAACATGAAAGACAACCAGTAGAAGATAAAAGACAACAAGAAGAACATGAAATACAAAGGAAGAAGATGAAATACAACCCTTAGTAGATGAAAAATAACTAGTAGAACATGAAAGACAACCAGTATAAGACGAAAGATAGCTAGAAGAAGATGAAAGACAACCAGTAGAAGATGAAAGAGAACTAGAAGAAGGTGAAAGACAACCAATAGAACATGAAAGACTACTAGTAGATAATGAAAGACAATCCTTACAAAATGAAAACAATTAGAGGAAGATGAGAAATAACTAGTATAATATGAAAGACAACTAGAAGAAAATGAAAGACAACTACTTCAAGATGAAAGACAACTTGTGGAAGGTGAAAGACAGTAATAAGAAGATGAAATACAACTTGTAAAAGATGAAAGACAAGAAGAAGAAGATAATAGGCAACCTATAGAATGAAAGACAATGAGAGAAAGATGAAAGACAATTAGAAGAAGATGAAAAATAATTAGTAGATGGTGAATTAAAGACAACCAGTAGAAAATGAATGACATCCAGTACAAGATGAAAAACAACTTGAGGAAGATGAAAAACAACCAGTTGAACATGTGAGACAACCAGAACTAGATGAAAGACAAATAGAAGAATATGAAGAATATGAAATACAACCAGTACAAGCTTGCTAAGATTATATAGGTTGAAATATTTATAATCAGTGTTAAAAGTAACTGAGATATTGCCCCTCACATGTGGTAGCAGTCTCGTCTTCATTTTGTGAAACTTCTTTGTAGTTTCGTTGCCAATTACTCACTTTGAAAAATGGAGCTTGGTAAAATTGTAGGTTTGAGAACCGAGAGGACGTATGACCATGACAAAAAGCAAGCATTTAACCATGCATGGCACCACAACCCAATTAAACTTTTGTGTGTCATATCTTCCTAGTAAGTCTCCTCCCCCGTTCATGTGTTTCCTCTTGTGACCCTTGTAATTTCTACAATGGATTTGCTTGAATATAAAGGAGGTTCTTAATTAAGATCTAGTACTTAGCACTAGTTCATAATAACGCTAAGTGCATATATAAGTATTGGCTATATGTTTGTAGCTAGCCAGACACTGTAATGAATGAGCGAAATGACAAGGAAGTTCCTATCCAAATACTCACTTTGGATAGCATAGCACCGTAGCCCGACTCAATATATTAAATCCTCCAACAACATCAGCTAATTCTAATTCTGATTAATACAAAGTTTGTTAGTTCTGTTTTGTCGCACAAAAACAGAGATATCAACTTTATATATCGGTGACTTAGAAATTACATTCAAGCGGCAATGGACTAGTGGTTAAGGTTTGTGATTGTTGGACATGGAGATGTAGTTAAATCCTCGAAATTTGAGATGTACATGCTCCCGCGTAACAATAATCTATAGTCCGTAAAAATTGTCGAACATTAAGGCCTCCAAGATAAGTCACGTCATTAAAGTATTTTAAATGTTGGATAAAGTATTACAAAAAACGCGACCATACACCATCCGAAAAGCTAATCAAACAATGTTACACGACTGTGTCAGCAAGCGTCGTGCTTGAATAGGGGGTACTTTGTACACAGTTTCCAACCGTGTCAGATCACAAAAAAAAGGACGCTGAAAATGTTGGTTTGAGTTAACCGTGTGCAATGACTAGCATTATATACACAGTTTCTACAAGTTATCTGTGTATTATTTTGGACATCGTACACAGATTGTTGTTTAGAACCGTGTATGATTTCTTAGTTTTTTTTTAACGATTTATAATATGCTAGCACCCATATTTGCTAGCCATTAAACATACAATTGATATTACACATCCAACATTCAATAAATATTCAAAATCACAACATACAACATCAATCATATTCATTCAATATTCAACAAACAAAAACAATCAATATATTCCTGATATACATAATTCATTATTCAATCATATACATCCATTTCTCTTTCATTTTTTACAGATTAAGAAAACTAACATGTTTTATCTCTAGATTTAGGATTGTCATTCCATGTGGTGTTCGATCTGACAGTCTTACTTGGGCTGAGTTGATGTATAATTTGTTTCACGTAAAGAGATTAAACCGTAACTTAGTCCAGTTAGCCTGTCAGGTCGAACACCACATGGAATGACAAATCTAAACCTAGAGATACATGTTAGTTATTATAATTTAAAAAAAATGAAAGAGAAATGGAGGTTAGCATACCAAAAAAGTAAAAAATAGATCTATCTAATAGATTCAAAAATTTCCTGTAAGGTCTTAGGTTGTCTGAATCGACAACCTGATTCATCCTAAGAAAAAAAAAAGAAAAAAAAAAAAGAGAATTGCACTAAGGAAACATGACGTACACTCTTCGAGTGGCGCCATATTCGATCTCAATGCCACTCCCATGATCAAGAATTGCCATTTGTTTCAGAGTAATTGTACATTCAAGTATAACATGACAAATTAGGGTAAAGTAAATAAGGAAAATGAGATAAAAACTAACAAGTTAGGGGAAGTTAGAGAGAGAGAGTGTGTACCTAAGATGCAAGGTCTTTAATTTTTTTATGATTGGACGATTATTATCGACTAGCAACCAATCCTACATAGTTTAAAAGTAAAAAAGCCCTATGAATTTAAAATTGAACAAATTATTCAATAAACAAACTACACAGTTTAGTACCCACCAGTAAGATTTGGGTGACATTCATTTGCAATTGTCTTAGCCAAGAGGAGAGATACACCCCTAGAATGAGCAACACATATTTTTTCTCTGTCAGAAATTACAAATTTTTTAATATATTGCCATATTTGCAACACAAAGTACAATAACCGTTTAAATTATACTATTGACTCAACAGTTCAAAGGGAAATCGATCAATCAATGATGTAATATTTGATTTGGCACAATCAACAATAATCGTTTCAGATAACAACAATAATCATTTCGATCGCAAGGAATTCTAGATTATTAACACATAAATTAAAAGATTACCAATATTTGCTTCCCATTTAGGGCAAAGGCCGCACGGTAACAAGGCCGGCCTCAGATTCCACAACAACTCAGCCCAAGCTGATAAGAGTAAACGGAAAAGAAAGTGATTTGTGAAATCCCAAGAGAAATAGTGAGCGGTTGATCAGAGTCAAAATGATGATGAATTACGTAGGATTTTGGCTTAGGTTTTGCATTATCTTACACTTATGTTTAATTAATTAGAGAAAAATGCTACTGTCACCCTTCAGCAGGAAACAAGAAACATGTTTTGGGACTATTTCACATCAAATGGAGCAAGAATCAGGTCAATCGGATAAGCGACGCTCATCGACTAAGTCTCTATTACGGCCCGCACTGACTGATACGGACCTAGCCGGATACGGACCAGGAGATAGTGCGATACGCATTAAACCTCTCAGCAACATGGTCTGGATACGGACCGTACCAGCCAGTACGGTCTGTAACCAAGGTGCCCTTTGGGGAATAACTGCTCCAGCTGTATTTATATCAGATTCTTGGCCTCCACTCATCTCCAGACGTCCCCTCACTCCTATATAAGCACTCTGGACATAAGAAGACATCTTTGTAATTTTGGTTAAATTTGATTAAGTGAGAAAGAGAGGAGTGTTGTAATCATGCCGTTCCGCGGCTAAGTTCTTTTCTTAGGGGCTAGGCAGTAAACCTTGTTACTCATGATGCTTTGATATATATATATTTCTATTGATTATGATTTCTTGTTGTTGATTGAAATGCTTTTGTGATTTATTCAACCTTCACCTGATTTCGATGATCTAGTTTAATCCGTTAGGGTACTGACAGTGTTTTAATTGTAAGAGAAACTATGATGGACGAGTCAGTCTCGTTGGGAGCCATTAGATTTATGTGAAGAAAATCTTAGCGGGGAAATCATAAATTAGAACAACAAAAGTGAACCAAGTTCTGTCATTTACGTAAGTAACTCGCAGTGTCCTATGTAGTATCTCGATGGAAGTCCCGTCGTTTGCGTAAGTAACTCGCAGTGTCCTATGTAGTGTCTTCCATAAACAACAACAGGAAATCAGACCTGACAGAAGTAGAATATCAAAGAGGATTGAGTAGCAATGGTGTGCCGAAATCCTAGGAATTCTCATCTCTATCTTTATTTTAATTACTTTTAATTGTTGCCAAATTTACATTGATCACAACTTCAACTCTCAAATTTTCAGATTTTGTCTAGCCTTTCGAAAGATTGTGATTTGATCGCTCAAGACTCTAAACCAATATTTTCTGTGGATCAACCTCGATTATACTACTCGATAGGATTTTTGAGTTTATAAATTTTAAAAGATATAACATCGCTCACTTTTGGGTGATCAAGCTTTTTGGCGCCGTTGCCGGGGACTAACGGTTTATTGTGCAAGGCCTCGCGAGACGCCCTTGCTTTGACCATTGAATCCAATTAATTAGAGACGCCTAGACTTTTAATTTTTCTGCATTTTTATTTTCTTCTTTTCACTTTTATTTTTCAATTTCGTTTTTCTTTTTCTTTTTATTTTATTTTTTAGTTTTTTTTAGTTTAAGTTTCATATTGTCTTCTCTTGTTTCTTAGGATACTGCATGTTGGCCGAATCATCCTTACGGAGATCTCTAAGGATTGCAAGTAGGAGAGGACAATTCGCTTCCCATCACCAATAAGGACCAATTATTCTAAAAGCGAAGAAAACTCAGATTCGATCAACATGGATAACCAACCGACCGAACCGATTCACAAAAATCCACCATTCAACAATGAAAACGGACAAGAAGGCAATGGTGATAATGGAGTTCAGAATCCAGCAAGACCCAGACTTCTACGAGACTATTGCGTATCGCGCGAGAATGATCCTAACTCAAGTATAAACCCACCGACAGTTACGAACCGTAATTTTGAGATCAAACCTGCTTTCATAAATATAGTTTTCCAATAGCAATTTGGAAGATTTCCAAGCGAGGACCCACATCTTCACTTGTCAATTCCTGGAATATGCGAACAATAAAGATCAACAGAGTCACCGATGAAGCAATCAGGCTAAAATTATTTCAATTCTCATTAAAAGATAAAGCAAGAGTATGGTTGTTTTCCCTACTGGCCAACTCCATTCAAACTTGGAACCAATTGTTTAATGTGTTCATTGCAAAATATTTTCCACATTCCAAAACTTCAAAATTCAGAAATACAATTACTAATTTTGAACAAAAAGAGGATGAATCATTGTGTGAAGCATGTGATAGATACAAGGAGGAGCAATCATAAACAAGAAATCTGACGAGGCTTACAACATAATTGAAGATATTGCAATAAACCAACACTACTAGATCCCTGAGTGCAAGAAGCCAACTCCAACACCTGGCGTACACAAAGTTGACGATTAACCATGCTAAGCGCAAAGATTGATGCTTTGCAATCAGCACTCAACAAGCAGACCAAGCAGCGAACGGTAGCAGCAACCAATGCCGCAACAACATGTGGCTACTGTGGAGGAGCACATGAGATGAACGAATGTACGAATGTGACGGAAACTGAAAAAGAAACAGAGAAAATAAACGCCATCGACAACAGCTTTCGACCTCAACCTGCCTACAATTCGTACTATCCGAATAACCGAAACCATCCAAATCTCTCATACGTACGCAAACAATCAAAGACCTACTGCGCCTCAACAGAACTACCAACCACAACCCAATTACCAACCAAAATACAACAATTCTCAACCGAATTACAACCGAGGCAGTACAATCAACCACAGCAACCTGACATCACAACACTAATGGAGAGATTCCTAGAGAAGCAAGACAAAGCGAACGCCGAAATCACGCAAAAGATCGAATCCTTAGCAAACCGCAGCAAAGACTTAGAAGATCATGTTTCTAAGATGGCAAAAGAACTCTCGAGCATTACACGTGGAAAAGGCAAATTTTCGGGTCAACCGGAAGAAAAATCCAAGAGAGACATGTAAATGCATCACGCTAAGGAGCGGCACAGCTTATAAGGGACCTCCAATGCCCGATCTATACCCAATGAGACGCATGCAGAGCCACCACATTGCGAGGAATATGAGCTGCAACAACCGGAGCCACCCGTATTGGAAATGCAAGCAGACCCTACTGAATGGTACAAAATTTTCAGATCAAGTGATTTTCTACCTATTTAAAAAAATATTAAAAAATTCTAAAAAATGTAAAATTTGGTTTGCAAGTACATATTCATATGGAGATCATGTTGAACGGTTCGGATCGACCGTCAGGATTTTGAAAACTCAAATATTGCGCCGTAGCACGGAGGCCCTCTATGCTATGCATATATGTATATATATGTATGTATGTATGTATGTATATATATATATATATATAGGACAGTGCTACGGTGCTATGCATAGCATAGAGGCCTTTGTGCTACGGCTCAATTTTTGAGTTTTCAAAATCCTAACGGTCGATCCGAACCGTTCAACATGATCTCCATATGAATATGTACTTGCAAACCAAATTTTACATTTTTTAGAATTTTTTTACTATTTATTAAGCCACTTTGAAAAAACAGTAATTTGTACACAACAGTGAAATCTTCTGGACCATTGGATCAGCAATTTTCAAAGTGGCTTAATAAATAGTAAAAAATTCTAAAAAATGTCAAATTTGGTTTGCAAGGACATATTCATCTGGAGATCATGTTGAACGGTTCGGATCGACCGATAGGATTTTGAAAACTCAAAAATTGAGCCGTAGCACGGAGGGGCTCTATGCTATGCGTAGCATATTAGCCAGATTTTATATATATATAGTCTGGCTAATGTCATAACATTATAATTTCAGCCTAAGTTATAACGAGTCAGTTTTGCGATTTTAAAGTCTAAACAGTCGATCGAACCACTCAACATGATCTCCATATTAAAATGGGCTTGGAGACCAAAATTTATATTTTTTGGAATTGGTTTACTATTTTTTTAGATAGGTACAAAATCACTGTTTTCAGATAATTCTGGACCCTAAAAAACATTGATTTTGTTCCTATCTAAAAAATAGTAAAAAATTTCCAAAAAATATAAAATTTGGCCTCCAAGCCCATTTCAATATGGAGATGATGTTGAGCAGTTCAGATCAACTGTTTGAACTTTGAAATCTAAAAAACTGACTAGTTAAAACTGTGAACAAAAGTTGGTGACTTCTAGACACGGTTCGTTACTTTAATATCGTGTGAGTATGTTGGAGATTTTTTTCACGCAAGCGCCTCCTCCTATTACACACTATTACTGTGTAATTTTTACTCATCCGTGTATGGTCGCATTTTCTATATTAGTGAATGCACGGAAAATTATTATTGTTGTTGTAAGCAATCTTCTGTGCTGTTTGACTAATTTCCAAAATATATAATTATTGAATTTTAAAGTTTCTCTGTTTAAGAATATGTGTAGGTTTAAGAATTACGTCCAAAGGTCAATGAAAGTCAACATGCATATCATGACAAGTTGGCGTAACAAGGCGCGTTCGAAGGTCAAAGAAAGTCAAAGTGTTTATCATGACAAGTCGGTACGTGACTAGCTGCACAAGATAATCTGTTACATGATCTCCTTGAGCTACAAGGAATGATTTAATGCATATGATCTGATGGAAGATTTACACAAGCCATTTGGAATGTCAGATATTGATGGGATGCTGAATCGTGAAGAATATGGAGGATCATATGAAGATCAATATCATTAAGATTATGAAAATTATACTTTACCATTTGTGTTGTAATTTTTATTTATGTCCAAAAGTATGGTAAAGTAGATCTGAGATTGAGATCACCAGAGTCTAGTTGTTGCTTGACTGGATATCAAATTCAAAATTCAAATAACCGGGTATGATCATTACTAGAAACTTGAGCACAGGCAAAATAGGCTAAACCATTATGTTGTAGATCTTGTGATATGCAAAGAGCCGTTGGCTCTCCATTGAATTCCACTATAAATAGTGGAATATGTCTCCTGTCTCATTGACGAGATAATACCTCACAAATCTTACACCTTAGAATCCTTTTGAGAGGTTTACCCTAGTTCGTTTTGTTGCTTGTGCTCAAACTTCAATTATCTCTCCAGCAACCTCAAATATACTTCACATAACTTGAGTGGAGTGAAGCCAGTGATTGTCTGGACTTAGAGCCTGCGAGCTCGCTCATACCGGAGCCTAGTAGCTCATCTGTGTGCTTTCTTTCTTTTGAGCTGTTGTGCTCAAACTATCGTATGTGTGGACCGCAAGAGTGTTGTCTCGTACCGGTCACAACTTCTATTCCTTTCTTCATTGGGTAATAGAAAGGCGCGTCTCTTAAGGTTGCGTTGCCCCGGACACATAGGTCCTTCAGTGACCGAACTTTGTTAACAACTCATGTGTCACTTTCTCTGATTCTATCTATTTACTTTACTGCACTTTAATATTCATTAGTTATTATTTTTAAGGTCTTGATTCCACCAAGAACTTACAGTAGATAGGTTAGTTAAATTAGTTAAACACAAGAACGACTTTAGAACTTGTCTATCCGATCGATAGTCACAAGTGGTAGGAGTTAAATTTTAAACAGACCTATTCACCCCTTCTAGGTGCCGTTAGGGACAATATACAAATATATTGTATGATTTCTGTGAAAATTTATTGTATATTTTGATGTTGTATTTCATTTGATAGTTTTGTCTCAATTTAATAATTTAATTCTATCTTCAGCACGTTATTTGTTCTGGGCGAGAGTTTCATTTAATGTCTTTTGTCAAATCCAACTTAATTAAATTGATTAAATTCCACTCCATACGGAATTGACGATTTAGAGTTTTACTTACAAATCAAATAGCACAAAGCAAAATTCTGACTGAAACGGCACTTATTGAACTTGCAAAAATTCCTGTAAGAAATTAACAGTTAACTTTGGAATTATAAATTGTTAAGAATTAATTCTAAAGCAAAGGTCAAGATATGTTGAAAAGACTTATTTTTTCTGATCTTTTGCTTATGATTTGGGTTGCAAAAATAGTTGTAATTCTTTGTTATATGTTATTATTAGGTTTTCAGCAGGGGGGTTTAGGAAAGAGGTCCGAAATAAACAATACGTACCATGTTGACATTACATTGGATTCGTGAAAGACACGTGAGAGAGCATGAATTCGGAGCTTGATCTCCCCGCCAAGAGTGGGTCAAACTTAGAATTAAGAGGCACTTAATTAAGGGTTCCGAACTAGAATTAAATTAATATTGTTACATCAATCAAAACGTGAAACGAACAAAAACTAATTAATGTTATATCTTCGCTGGCTACTTCATAAATTGATTTCATACAAGGGAAGTAAAAATATGCGGTTAATGCTGTACTTAAGTAGGCGAATGTATATATAGTACTATAATTTGTTTTAATGATTTATTCTTGGAATAAATTTTACTTTTTCTATGACATTTTTTTTCTTTTTTTTGTTGTTACTGAAATGCTACTGCCATGAATAATATTAATTACTCTTGTGTCTGTTGTACTCTTAGATCAAAAGCCAAGTCAAGAGGTGCTCCCCTATAATTATAATTTTTTTAATCATAAATATTGAAGTTTAATTATTTTTAAAGTTCATATATAGTTTAACTTCTCTCATAAAATATTAAATGTGTGATTGTAGCTTAGTGATTAGAATTTCAATTTATGATTGCAGAGACTTCAGATCATATTAATTTCAACCTAAACATTAATTTCCTACGGATCAACACCCGGTTTATACTATCTTGATAGGATTATGCGCTTGTAGTCCGATTCGTTAGGAAAATTGGGTTATAAATTTTATTTGTTAGCTCTAATTTCCACCGATCAAGGGATAAAGAATAGGTTTGTGTCAGCTGCCAATTTTCCAGGTTGATCCCCTATACTGCCATGAAATCCCTCTCTTCTAGCTGTGGTTTGATTGTGTGACATTAGAGAAATTTTAGGTGAAGTAATTTCCGTTTTATGCGA
This sequence comes from Carex parvula, assembly GCA_025461045.1. NCBI lineage: Eukaryota > Viridiplantae > Streptophyta > Magnoliopsida > Poales > Cyperaceae > Carex > Carex parvula. Next base: position 112,255 of record JAJGRW010000810.1, read on the forward strand.
TTTATTTTTACTAGCATAAGATAAATTCTTATTGCTGCTATGAAATAATCTCACTTATCCTTCAGACATATGAAACACTATCGGGGCTGAAAATTAACAGAAGCAAAAGTAACTTTGTGCCCATATCGGTGCCAAGCCAACATGCATATTCAGGCTATTGGGAGAATCCTATCAAGTCCAACCTCGCAGCTACCCATTAAGTACCTTGGCTTGCCTCTCTCGATCAAGAAGCCTAATAAAGAGCATTTCCAGCCGATCATATTGGCAATACAGGAAAGAATATAGCAAGTTGGAAGTCCAACCTTTTATCCTTTGGGGGTAGGCTTGTGTTACTTAAATCGGTACTATCAGCACTGCCTCTACACTTTGCACAGGCATTTAGACTACCAAAATGGGTAATCAAACACATTGATCAGCTGAGAAGGAGTTTCTTATGGAAAGGAAAGGAGGTATGCAAACCGATAAATTGCTTGGTAAATTGGGAAAGAACATGCGCGTTGAAACAAGAAGGGGGGCTGGGGATAATAGATATTGCCGATCAAAATGCGGCACTTCTGGTGAAATGGTTGTGGAAGATGCATCACCAAACGAATGGCCTTTGGGCGAGAACCATACTACATTTGTATGGCCTCTCGCACCACTCAGATTTTGGCTCTCAGGGTTCGTACTTCCTTAAATCTCTAACAGAGTTTGGGGACTTTTTTGACTGCTCGGTAACCAGAGATAGCCAATCAATGACCATCGGATGGAAGTGGACGGAAACAGGTATCTTCTCCACAGCGTCGGCATATAAGGTGCTGCACACGAAAGGAATAAGGTGCTCTTTCCATAAAGTGATATGGAAGTGCAAAATACCGATCAAGGTCAGGGTATTCTGTTGGTTATTGATATACAACAAGATACTCACACGACAAGTGCTTGTAAGAAGAGGATGTACCATGAGCGAAGATTGTGTAATGTGTACAACAACGCACCTGGAATCGAGGGATCACCTGTTCCTTGGTTGTGTGGTGGCAAAATCTTTTTGGAGAGGCTTCTGGGCCACGGTGAACATTACGGCTCCACCCATTTACACATCTATTGTAAACACTTGGTGGAACCATAGAAGGACATTATCAGACATGGGGAAAAAACACTGGGATGGAGCTTGGGCAGCAGGACTATGGACGTTGTGGAAGGAGAGAAATCAGCGGATTTTCTCCCAAAAACGCAAGCAGGTGCATCAATTAATAAATGAAGCAGCACAAGAACTTATGCTATGGGAAGCCAATTGCTAGTAGGAGGCTAGTCACAGGAAGAATGGGCACTCGAGATCAGGCCAGATCATTTACTGTACTTTTGAGCATTCTTTTTACTAGTTGATGTAAAGCTTGAGACTGTGAGACTCCCGTGGGGAGATTGTAAATAACTTTTTCATTATTAATATATCGTCAGAAGGCTCCTTGCCAACTGACCTTAAAAAAAAAGATACCATAATGTAATTAGCAAAATTCGTTTCATTGATATTTCTCATATCTTACAACATATACTCACTCCTATTTATATGTTTACAAGGCTAGCTAGAGAGCAGTTTAATAAGAAACTAAAAATGGTAACAAGCCTCATTCCTTTCCTGGTAATTTTTGGAAGTGTCGCTGAAAGAAAAGAAAAGCAAGTACAGGTTATAATCTGTAAAAGTGTCATTATGCTTATGTTATGGGTATCCACAAAATGTTTCTCCAAGGTGTGTTTTATGTTAAGAATCTTCAAAAATAATCCTCTGAGATTTCTATTTGAATATTGGAAAAGTTTATATGTTTATGCTTAGATAAGAATAATATATCACTAAGGAATGGACCATTGCGTGGTAATGAGATGATTGCTATTAGGGCACAAAGAATATGGAACTTCAACAAAACTGGCAGCAACTGCCAAGATTCATAAAAAAAAAAAAAGAATATGGAACTTCAATCCTTCTGCATCTGATAAGCGAGAAAAAGGAATAGTAAAACTGTTAAGAGGAGGGTTGTTGGAATTGTCTATCTGGTAAAAGATAATTAATAGAAAAAGGAGAATAAAATTTTATCATATCTAAGTTTACATTTCATATAACAATATGTCAAGAGAACAAGAAAAGCGGAAAAACTATATTTATCCATCCAAAGTTCCGAACCTAATTATATTGTTCTCACTTATATTGGTACAATTGGAAAGTTTCCTCCAAAGTCCCTCTGAACCTATCAACATTAAGTTTTATACTCTGCTTCCATAGATAAGCCACATAAACCTCACGAAAACCCTTGTTATGAATTGATTGAGGGTCTCTAAGGACCGGATGGTCTCTTGGGTACTGCTCGGTGAGAGTGCTCTCATCTAGTGTTATCTCGTACTCCACATACTTCAATCCAAAACCATTTGGCGGGTCACCATAGTCAAACCGTCCAACCCATTTAAGATTGCCAAAAGGAATAATTTGTAAGACTGTCCCATTAGTTGGTAAATATAACATGTTAGCCAAACCCGCACCATGAATTCCCATTAAAACATCACATGAGTTCACAATATGTGCAATTCTCGGAAAATCTTTTGTCGTTTCTTCGTCAGCTGTGACGACCTCAAAACCTACATCTTTTGCTAGGTTAATCACATCATCTTCATTTATGATCGACCTTGTGTTTTTCCTTAGGAGTACAAGTAGCCTTGGTTTTTTCCCTTTTTCAACTTCAGATCTCTCTAGAGAAAGGCTTTTTCTAATAAAACCCGTAAATTTTTGCATAGCTTGGTCGTTTTGAGGGTTTTGGAACTTGTAACCCAGAGGTCCGAGATTTTCGAATCCCAACTTGAGCTGAGGAGAAGCAATGCACACGCGTCTCATTGTCTAGGTTTATGATAGGATAGTGAGAGAGGCGTGTCAGGTACGGTCGGTACTTTTCGAGGGACTTCGATACGTAATCCTCCACAACAAGCTTGACTTCTCCATTGTACCTGTAATTAATTAATTGTATTTCTTTCATAGATCTTAATTGAAGTTAACAGAATGTTGAGGATTGGTATACTCAGAGGTTGCTGCCAGTCAGATTATCTGCAATATCTTTAATGGGTTCATTAATCAATTACTCAAGTGATTCAAATACCTGTGTGCGGCAAGGAAGAGTGGGTAAAGCAAGTCAGTGTGATCATGGAACAAGTTTCCCGTAAACCAAAAAGTTGAGAAAACAACCGCCGGCAAGTCATGATTCACGTCACAGCTTCTCACCTGATTAGCATCAGTCAGCTGTTGGATTGTCATCTCAGTTATCCCCTCCATTGTGCCAAGCTCCCATTTTCGTGGGTACGGCTTGATCTTCCATGTCGTGGTGTTTGGATCGAGTGGTGTAGGAGAGACCACAAAAATAGTGGAAGCATCGGGGATAATTCTTATATCTCCTTCTATGGAGCAGACGTTGTATCTTGGATTTGCTGAGTTATATATTAACTTACTCTTCTTCACTATGACTTCTGTTATTGAAAATATTTTAAGATATAAATTATTATAGTGAAGTATAATAGCGATCACGATTTAAAATTCTTGGTCCTAAATTTCGGTTAAATTGGGCCTCTGGGCTCAGTGGATTAGGACAAAGTGACTTGGCATTTGAGCTGGTGTAACAAATTATAACAACTAAACTTATATCACATATAATAAAAGCTTGGGCCCAGAGATTGTGCAAAACAAAAGGCTTAGTACACCCAAAAAAAAATATAGAAAGAAAATGAATTCAGGAGCAGGAACCTGTAATTGTGGGACTAGATTCTTGCATTTTCTCATTTGAAGGTGACGCCTGTTTTTCATCAAATTCTGCATAATTTGTTAACTTGTTAGCTTAGTACCGAACTTTTCTTTTGTAATTTAATGAGACTTTTCTTCTCTGCAAAATGGGATAAGTTGCAAACACCTATCATTGAATTGTTCGCTCCTTGTTTTTCAAGTTCGTTGAATGACATAGTTGGGCTCATTTCCTGACTCTGTTTTATCGGGGATGATTGGGCTGAGGTATCTGATCCTGTAGTTCACATTAATTGTTCACACTAAAGTAAATAACTAAATATATGATAGAGGCAATTATAACTGTACTTATCATTTGTTATTATCAATTAAGAGAACACCTGAATTGGTTTCTTTGCCTTTACACTTTATTTCAATCAGCACATCTTTCCCTGTAAAATCTTGCTAGATCTTACCCAGATCAATTTGATTTACATATAAGAATAACATCGTTGTATGTGCTTACTCGCTATATAGGTTAAATTATTTATGATCAGGGTTAAAAAATAACTGAGATATTGCCCCTCACCTGTGGTAGCAGTCTCGTCTTCATTTTGAGATTTTGTTTTTGCTAGTAATCTGAGGTCCAGTCTTGTATGATCCGAGTTAGAGATGCCAGAATTTGGCTTCTCTTCTATACTCAGAGGTTGATTGATTGTCCATTTACCTGAAATTTGTTAAAAAGTAATTATCATATTCAAAGGACCAATAATTGTTGAATTTGATTATCTATTTATCTTTTAGCCACCTCAGGCATCAGTCAAGGGATTATTATTATTTGAAGGTAACTAGTAACAGAAAATACTGTCTCAACTATTATATTTGCCAAACAGTAAATTATTTAAGTTGACAGCTTAGCAATTAATAGAAAACCATAACTTTAATATGTTAGAAAAGATACTTATAAAACTAGGAGGTAACATTTCCATATAAGCAAGATGAACTTCCTGACCATGGCTTAATACAAAAATTGAGAGAAACCAAATACTCACTTTGAAAAATGGAGCTTGGTAACACTGCAGAATTGAGAACCGAGAGGATGACCATGGAGAAGAGCAAGCATTTAACCTTGGCACCACAACCAAACCTTTTGATGTCATATATTCCTAGTAAGCCTCCTCCCCCATTCATGTTTCTCCTCTAGTAACTCTTGTAATTTTCTACCGTGGACTTCCTTGAATATGTAGGAGGCTCTTAATTAAGATCTAGTGCTTAGCGCTAGTTCATAATATATATCGCTAAGTGCATAAGTGGTGACTATATGTTACTAGCCAGCTAGACACTGTAATGAAGTTTCGTTGACTGGAATAATATCATGCACATGCAATTCATGGAAGTAAGAGGATTCACATCTCTTATAAAAATTGGCATTTTGCCATTCTACCCCGGCCGAGAATATATTTTACATTATAAGTAATATTTTAACTTTTGATGAATTTCATGACAAAAATTTATTAGATCCTCCAACAACATTAGCTAATTCTAAGATCAATACAAAGTTTGTCAGTTCTGTTTTGCCGCACAAAAACAGAGATACATTTTTTGTTCTTTTAAAGCTTGGTACGTAGTGGCACAAAAAGAGATATCAATTTTATATATTGGTGCCTTAGCAATTTCCGTCAAGCCACAAAGGACTAGACGGCTAGTGGTTAATTAAGATTGTGATTGTCGAACATGGAAGATGTAGATTAAAAGCATTTTCATCATGTACATGCTCCCATAACAAAAATCTATACTCCGTAAATTTGTCGAACATTAAGGCCTGAGGTATGTTACGCTAGTAAGTATTTTTAATGATGGATACACGTTTTTGCCGAAATTTTTATTGTTACCACGGCAAAAAATCGGAATTAAATCGTTACCACTCTGTTGGGGCCCTTATCAATTCTACCACCCTCGCTAACCCAGTTCGCGCACCAAATAGGCTGGTGCGCGGACTGGGTTGGAGCACCATGTGGTGCGCTGACTGGGTTGGCGCACCAGCCTATTCTGCCTATTAAGGCACCAACTCAGTATACTGTGCTCATTCCATTCGACCCAAGGCAGCAGGCAGCAAAGAACATTCTCGCAAAGACCAAAGAGTAAGTTTTTTTCACTCTAGTACGTCCTTTATATTTTTTTAATTATTTAATTACTTTTTTAATTTTTTGTAAATTTATTAAATGTTGGGTTTGTTCTGTAATTCAGGTAACTATGATTGGAATTGCTTGTTATTTTGGTGGTGAAGTATTACAGGGGCCCAATGGTGCTTATTATAGTACCCAACCCCAGAAAATGTTCAATATCGGCCCGGATTTAGATTTCAGCGGTATAACTAGGGAAGTGTACCAGAAACTTGATATTGACCCGAATTATTACGAACTGGTAATTTCCGCCAGAATTAATATTGGCCAAGGCAACCAAACATGGTTCCAACAACTCCCTGTACTAGACGATAGCAGTTGGGGGTTGTATACCCAAATGACATTTAATTTGACAACACCTTTCAAGTTCCTAGAGTTATATGTGGTTGCCAACCCTAGACAGAACCGTAGACAGAACCCTAGACAGAACCGTACACAGAACCCTAGTCGGGGCATGGATCAGTCAGTGACGGGTCCTACTCGGGCCCTAAATTTAGCGGGTACTAGTCGGTCCCCATCCACGGGGGCTGGTACTAGTCGGTCCCCATCCACGGGGGCTGGTCCTAGTCGGTCTCCATCCACGGGGGCTGGTCATAGTCGGTCCCCATCCTTGGGGGTTGGTTCTAGTCGGGGCCGATCTCGGGTTCCATCCTCCAGCTCTAGCCGGAACCGATCTGAAACTCCAGAACCACGTTATTATACTGACAATACAGACGAGGATCCTGAAGAACGGGAGGCAGAGGAAAATTGGGATGCTAGTGACGACGGTAGGCAGACAATAGATCACAGTGATGAGGAAGACAATCGTCCCGTGCTGGGTATGCGAAAGTGGCCGATATCGGGTCGTGGAGAGAGACACCCATTTTCAGCTTTTCATGACACTTCGGGGTTTGAAGAGGCTGACCACATTTTTTTTGTGGGTTCAGAGGTTCGTTTTTGAACTTATATGAATTTTTTATTTCTTTGAAAATATAATAATTTAAATTTTTTGAATTTTCAATTAGGTTGGAGAAAGAACAATGGTTTCTGAGGGGATGACGTATAACGACAAGGATCAAATGAAAGAAAAAATCCATCACTCGCACATAGAGAAAAATATCGAGATCATACAGACACACAGCGACAGAGTAAGGTTGATGTTTAAGTGCCAGAGCGACAAGTGCAAGTGGAGGTTGGTTGCGAGGGCCACAGGCTTTGGTAATACTTGGGCCATCTCGAAGAATGAGGTACCGCACACATGCCACGCAGATGCATCCAGGTCAGATCATGCGCAGTTGACGTCCTCTATGGTCGCCAACTGCATAAAACTTTCTTTAGAAAAAAATGCTGATATTACTATCAGAGCTATCGGGGACCTGGTTGCTGAAAGGTTTGAGGGCATCGTCCCAAAATACAACAAATTGTGGCGTGGTAGAGAGTTAGCGATTGCCCGGGCATTTGGTAGTTGGGAGGGGTCTTACGAGCTTATTGTCCCTTTGTTGGAGGCAATAAAAAGGGCAAATCCGAGAACTGTGTATGAAGTTGTTTCAAAGCCTTCAGAAAAGGAAATTACTGGTATTTTATGAGGTTGGCATGGGCATGGGGACCGTGTATAGAAGCAGTAGGTCACCTCAGACCCGTCATCAGTATCGACGCCTGTTTCTTGTCAGGTAGATACAAGGGCAGGTTGTTGATTGTCACCCGATATGATGCGGAGAACCAGTTAATCCCACTAGCATTTGGATTGGTAGAGAGCGAAGAGTTTGAGAATTGGGGGTGGTTTATGAAGTGGGTGTGGGATAATGTAATTGGTCCGAATAGGTTCATGTGTGTGGTCTCTGACCGGCACAAGGGCATAAAAAAAGTGTTCATTCAAGATGATTTGGGTTGGTCAGAGGAGAACGGGCAGTGTGTCCACAGGTTCTGTTCTCAACACGTGTTTGAGAATTTTGGAAAACACACTCAGGATAAGGTTGCTTCTAAATTCTTCAAGATGATGGTTAAAAAGAAGAAGTGAAGAAGGTTACAAGATGGCCTTGATGCAATCGGAAGATGAAATCCTGATTGGCTGACATACTTGGATACATGTGGCAAGTATAATTAAAATGACGAGGAAGAACCAGCTAAGCCATGGAAGGTTTATCAAGCTATGGACGACGGGAGTCGTTGGAAAATAATGACCAGCAATGGTTCTGAATCGCTGAACAATGTCTTCAAAACTTCTCGCAGGTTTGTTATTCACAATTCCCATAGTTTACTATTAATGAAATATTTTAGGTTATCTTTATTTTAACTGTAAATTGTAATTCTCGTAAGTTACCGGTTGCTGCAATTATTGAGAAGACGTTTTATAAGTGTGTCACATGGTTTGTTGAAAGAAGAGAGAAGGCCGTGCAATGCCAACAGGAGGGTCAACTTTTCTCCACTCGTACGCACTTGAAGCTGAACAAGCACATCCGGAAGACTAACAAAATGAGCGCTTTTCCATTCAATAGATCTGGAGAATTCATGGTGACATCACATGGCGAGAAAATCTCATTTGACATAGAGGCAGGCAAATGGGTGTACACGTCCCGAGACTGTAGGTACAAGGTCGTTGTGCAGAACGACCATGAGGTGCAATGCTCTTGCCAAAAGCCTCAGCTCACCGGAATACCATGTGTTCATGTGATGGCAGTGTGTCAAATAAGGTACGAATGTGTGTTAAATTTTATAATAATCTTTGATGATGAAACTTACAAATGTGTGAAAAATATAGGAACTACGATCCAAATGTCTTCGTAAATTACTATTACAACATCCAAACGCTTATCGACACATGGAGTGGAGAATTCCACGTGTATGACAATCAAGGTGATTGGCCGCCGCACGAAGGGGATATCTTAACGTCAGAGCACCGGTTAGTGAAGTTGGGTCGGAGAAGATACAACAGAATCCCAATGTGGATGGACATACTGGAAGGAAGGAGAAGGGGTCACGAGACCAACAGAGCTACCCTCGAAAGGAATGCGAGAAGAAGAAGGAATGCTAGGAACCGTACCCAATAATGTCATGGTTAGGGCTTTCTGTTTATGTATTAAGGTTAGGGTTTTCGGTTATGTATTATGGTACAAACTTTCGGTTTTGTATTAAGGTTAAGGCTTTCGGTAATGTTTTATGTATTGTGTATTATGTTTTAATATACTATGACTGCGGAATATGTATCGTTGTGTGTTATGTTTTATCTATGGTGTGTTCTTATATTTTAATGTATTATGTATTGCGGGATATGAGATCTAATACGCAACATAAGAAGTAATATGAAAATAATATCTAAATACGCAACATAAAACTAATCGAAATAACGATCTAAAATACGCAACATAAAAATAATATTGAGTTGGTGCCTTAATAGGCAGAATAGGCTGGTGCGCCAACCCAGTCAGCGCAACACATGGTGCGCCAACCCAGTCCGCGCACCAGCCTATTTGGTGCGCGAACTGGGTTAGCGAGGGTGGTAAAATTGATAAGGGCCCCAACAGGGTGGTAACGATTTAATTCTGATTTTTTGCTGTGGTAACAATAAAAATTTCGGACGTTTTTGTAATATTTAATTATAAAATTAAATTAGCTTTTTACTAATAAATGTCTATTAATATGTAGTGCCTAGCTCATTCGATCAATGTATGGAAAATGACTATATTGTACGATTTTCTGTAAACAATTATTTGTATATATTGATGTTGTATATTATTTAATAGTTTTCTTCTCTATTTAAAAGTTTAATTGTATTTTCAACAAGTTATTTTGTTCCAGGGAGAAATTTTCATTTAATCGTCTTTTGTCAAATACAACTTAAACTGATTGAATTTCACTCCATAAGGAATTTTTTGACATTTACTTTTTACAAATAAAATAGCACAAAGCAAAATTCTGAATGAAACGTCGGAACAGAATTATTAAACTTGCAGCAAATCTATCTGTAAGAAATTAACACTTTTGAATTATAAATTAATCGTAACTAATTTTACAGTAAAGGTCAGGGAATGTTAAAAGCTATATAGTTCTATGCACCTAAGGACCAATTTGTAAAATGAGACTGATGTACATTATTTTATAACAACATGCAGTTATTGCAAAAAATAGTTTACCTATGTAATATATATAAATAAATTACACTTGCAATACTTTGTTATTAGGTTGTCAGGGCTTTTTTTTTTGGGAAAGAGGTTCGCAATAAACAATTACAAATAGGTCCTTAGGTGCATAGAAGAATTTGCCTATATATATACCATGTTGACATTACATGGATTCGTGAAAGACACGTGGGAGATCATGAAATTGGAGCTTGATCTCCCCGCCAAGAGTGGGTCAAACGTAGAATTAAGAGGTACTTAAGAGTTCCGAACTAGAATTAAATTATTATTGTTACATCAATCAAAACGTGAAACGAGCAAACGAATTGCATCTTCCAATGGCTACTTCATAAATTGAATTCATACTATAAGGAAGTAATTATGCGGTGGTTCATGCACATTGAGTTAATGCTGCACTTTAGTAAGCGAATGAAAAGTGCTATATTTGTTTTTATTATTTATTCTTGGGAATTTTACTATTTCTATATCACTTTTTGCTTTTCTTGTTAATTTATTTACCGGTTTTGTTGACTAATTTTTCATCTCATTAGTAGTCGGTGCAAGTGCTAGCTAGACGAGATATAACGATTAAAGGTCTCAGAGACTCAGATCGATATAACAATTGAAGGTCTCTCGCTCTGAGTCTAAATGTAATTAGATCTAATGATATATATCTGGAATCCAAAAAGAGCTAATTTTTGTTTATTTTTTCAAAATTACGTTATAGATTAGTTTTTTTCTAAGTAATGTTGAAGGTTAAGCCACCCAACTAGTTTATTATCTACTAGAAATTTCCATATGGGTTTCCATTGAAACAATTTCAAAACTAGGCACTACATATTAATAGACATTTATTAGTAAAAAACTAATTTCAAAACCAAAGACCTGCCTGTGGGGTGATGATATTAAAACAACAACAAATTTTATTAACACAAGATTATCAAAATATTTTATGATATAGACAATTTTAACCTTCATTAAATGTTTCCTTTAAAAACTGATTCTCTCTCTATTACCACATAACTTTTTTTTCTTAAAAGTTATATTTTATAAAGTATGTTATTTGTTCAAAATCTGTTTCTCTGTCATATGTTATTATGTGATTTATTTCCTTAGAAGTTAGATTAACATAATAAATATTCTTTATTTATTTTCATTAATTGAATCTTTAAGATTTTTTAAGAGAACTACGGAAGTGAATGATTGTATTATATTATTAAAATCTATCATCATTGTATATATCGATTTATTTTATCCAACTTCACAATTTTTTAACAATCTACTACAAAAAAAATTGTATTGTCACTTAACATTTTATTCATTTTTTTTGCACAAAAATCACTAAAAAACAACATGATTACTTATATAAAAACATATTGAATTTAAATTATCATGATTAATTTTAACATTCAACTTATGATTAAAATAATAAATTATAAGTACAACAAAACACTACAATAAAAAATTACATCAATCATGCTAAAATTAATAAATTGTTTGCATTAAATTTAAATTGATAAAATATTCCAAAAATTCTCCAAGTCAGACCATGACTTCTCAAAAGTAGCTTCGTCAGTGGAGGCCACCACATCACACCAACAGGATAGAAATGTATCCCAAGCTTCTTGCGTATCAAAATACCCTTTACATTTACCTTGGATATTCTTGTTAATATGCCAGATGCACAAAATATTAATAGTTGTCGGAAACAGTGGGAGTTATCGATTGAAACAATGCATTGTCATTGGACAATGTGAGTTATCGATTGAAACAATTTCAATTGTGCAGATTACGTCCTAAATTTAATGGAATTAACTTACATTGGTGTTCTAGCCATGAAAAACATATCAATTAAAAACAAGTGATTCCTGATATAATTTTCTTCAATTTGTAGTTCTTTGTAATCAGCAACGATTATGGTGCAATTACTGTGCTTGAATACATCGGAAATAATGTTCCAGGAAAGCCAAGCACTCCAAAGACTTTGTAAACACCAAAGTTGTCCGAATTAACATAACGCAAAGATCAACAAAATAAGAATAGTTTACATAATTAGTTGACCCTTGCTTCACTGAAACAAAAAACAACAGTCATATAACTAAAGTTGTAAGAAACAAAAAAGGCTAGGGAAATCAAATAAAAAGATACACTTTGTTCTAAGCTCCTCTACTTTTTTCTCGTTTGTTGAGTAAGAGAATAAAAAATATCCACCAAAACTCCTCTAAATCTATTCACATCAAGCTTCACACTTTGTTCTACCAGATAAACAGAATAAATCGCCGTCCAACCTTGTTTGTGTAACTCTTGCTGGTGTGTCACAGAAAATCAAAGTAAGAGTGCTGAACAACTCAGAAGATTGCAAAATATTTGCTTACCTTCAATGTAATATTTGGACAATATTAGATTAGGAAATAGTAAGGAAAAGGAAATATGTTGTCAAAATATGTATCGGTTAGGAAAGATGAATTTAAGGCAGGATAGATTAGCAATCATATTTATTATGAGGATATGTTGTCCAGAAAAATATACGAAAAAATATTATGTAATGCTATTCTGAATTAATAAAACAAAGGGAGGGATCGAAGGCAGCTTCATGGGAGTGCTTGTGTTTGTATTCTCCATTATCCTATTCTAATAATTTTGGCATGGTATCAAAGCATGGTTGCCTGGTGGTATAGCTAGAGAAATTGTTGCCCTTCTTGTCTTTAACTTCAATTTCTTGTGCTATATTGCTCTAAGGAGCTATCCATACTCGATAAAACAATGTCTAAATCCATTGAGACCATCAATCCTATAGATCTGCTGTAGAAACTCACACAACTTACCCAAGCCTAACCCTCCAACAAACCCAAATGGTGGCTATGCAAAACGCTGCCCTTACTAACCCTCAACCGGCTGCACAACATGTTGCCATAAATGATGGGTCAATTCATCCTAATCCAATTGATGTAAAGATCGACGACACCAATTATACTTTATGGTGTCAAGCAGTTGAGATGTATGTCAAAGGAAGGGATCAAATGAAGCATCTCACCGGGGTTCCTGCACCTCCAGAAGCGACCCATCCTTGATTCCAAAAGTGGAAAGTAGATGTAGTTGTCAAAGGGTGGCTCATAAACTGGCTTGAGCCACGACTGCGAAGCAAGTACATCCGACATCCTACAGCAAGAGACGTGCGGTAAGCACTAGCAACCACTTTCTATGATGGAAGTGATGAGGCACAAGTGTTCACGCTAAATTCGAGGGTCTCACACGTTAAACCAGAGGGTAAAACTATAGAAGAATTCTATGATGAACTGCATGGTTTGTGGCAAGAAATCGACTTCCGCAGCCCAAATTCTATGGTATTTGCTTGTGACATATAAATGTTTAACAAATTTATTCAAAAGACCAGGATATACACGTTCCTAGATGGACTTGATGATCGTCTTGATAATATTCGGGCACAAGTTATGTAAATTAGCTCCTTTCCATCTCTCGAACAAGCCTATGCTTATGTCAGATGGGAGATGGTGCAAAACTCAGGCTGCCTGATCAAGCTCATTTTGATAGTGAATTACGTAGAATTTTGACTTAGATTTTGCCTTATTTTTTCACCTTTATGTTTAATTATTTCGTGAAAAAGGTTATTGTTGCCCTATTTTATGTTTTAGTGCAGGAACCATGTTTTGGGCCTATTTTACATCATTTAGAGCAAGAATTGGGTCGATCAGAAAAGCGCAGCTCAATGACTAAGGATCTGGTATGGACCATATTAGCCAATACGGACTGGAACCCCAGTACGGACCAAAGATGGCCGAATACACATTAACTCCTACAGCGACACAGTGGGAGTACGGTCCATATTAGCCAATACGGACCGTACTCGAGACGTCCTTTGGTGAATAACTGCAACAGCTGTATCCAGATCAGATAACATGGACTATTCATCTCTAGGCACCCCTTCACTCTTATTTAAGCCCTCTGGACAGAATTGAAACATCATCTTTGTATCTTTGGTTTTATATTTTCTTAAGTGAGAAAAGAGGAGTGTGTAGAGACTAAGTAAGAGGGTATTTCGTGTATGGTTGTATCTTTTTCTTATCTCTTTGTAAGTATGCCGTTCGGCCACTAAATTTAGATTCTTAGGGTTGGCAGTAAACCTTGTTACTCATGATGCTTTTATATATACTTTTATTTGATCATTGTTTAGTCTTTTATTGTTCGATTGCTTTTGCACTTTATGTTCTATCTTGCTTAATTTTGTTTATTAGTCTAGACCGTCATGTGATGGCCACACATGAAAGTTAGTCATCTTTGGGCTAATCGAATTGGGATAAGGGAGAATAAAAATACTAGATTAGTGGTGAAAACCTTAACCGAAGATACCACTAATTGGATCAACAAAACTACACATGGGAGTCTCAACATTCGCAGACGAATGTCGCATTATGCGACTTTGTCTCTAATCACTTATCGGTCGCCACCTCAATACAACACCGAGCACTCAATCTCCGTCATTGAAGGTTCCTGCATCTGACTCTCTGTCTATATCTTTCTAGGGTTTTCTAGTTAGGGTTTAGGGTTAGGAGTTTTTTAGGGATAATATGGTTCTAGGGTTTGGGGTCTAGTTTTATATCTTTAGTTTTTCTAAGTGTTTTTTTTCAGCATTTGTAGTTTTAGAGCTTCCTTACTCTTTGATTTGTAATTTAATTTCAGCAATGTCGTCCCAATCATACCCGCACTCTTTAGAACCCACAGCGAAGAGGGAAAGGGATCCCAGGAACTACAGGGATGGTATGGAAAAACTGAGAAGGATCACTCCACAACGAAGTTATATTACCACCGATAGTGATGCTGGTTTAGATGTAAGGGTAAAATTCTCTAATTTGTCATTTATTGATTTCTAAATCTTCAATAACATAAAATATGCAAGAACGACCTTGCGTTTACATCCAATCACATAGATCTCATTTTTTGATGATTTGCATCCAGTCAAGAACTGTTAGGAGGAATGCAAGAAGAGCAAGGGATTGGATATTAGCTTAAGCAAAGCCAAATGCAGCTACAAAGAGGATTACAGTAGCAACAAATGTTCTTTCAGATGCCATGCACTGCGAGATGCCTACCCAAGAAACTAGCACCTTGAACTGCAAGTCAGGTAAGGCACCTGACTGAATAACTTAATATTTTTTTAATAAGCTGTTATCTGTACACGATAGTGATACATTCATATGTACATGATAGTGGCCTGATGATGTGATTAATGAGATAGCCAATAAGATGACTAATGAATTGGTGCTACCGAGACGACCAATACCTGTAGCAATATGGAGTCGGGTCCCGCTTGTGGATCAGGAGGCATTGGACAAACTGGGCTTGAAATTCCAACTACTGCATGATAGATATCTTGCGACGCCACTATCTGAAGGAGGCTTCCGTTGCTATATCAGGCCGGGAGTGTTTCAGGATAAAGGCTTTTATGTAACAGTGGGTTTCACAGATCTCCGTGATCTTATGACTTATAACGAGATCGACGTCTCTATTATCCAAGTCTGGATAATGTGAGTATTTATTATTATAAACATATATCTTATTTTTACAATTAGCTCTTTTATGTTATTCTGACGCTGACTATTTTTAGGTATTGCATGAAGCTAGTTCCTGAAGGCGCCCAAAATAATGTTGACATTGGTTTTCTGGACCCCAGTCTGCTTAGTGTCACATCTATTAAATATGCTGGTGAACAATTCCTTTCATACTTGGACGATACCTTGCTAAAGTTTTAAGATAAGAGTCTTGTATTCTTACCATGCCACGAAGATGGGTAAGCTGCTAATTCTACTCATGTTTATTGTCTATTTTAACAAGTTTGTATTGATTTATTATTTTATTACTTATATTGTAGAGCACGTTGGAGGCTTCTCGTTATTATCCCAAGACAGAATGTTGCCTACTTGTTGGACTCGTTGCCAATAATGACCAGGAGTTATATATTGTTCCTCTATTATAGCAGTAAGCAAAATACATATAATTTAAAATGCAAAATACTAACCTGGCCTACTTCTAGGTACCATATACTGACCTTTAATAATTCTAGGACGTATATGTCATACATACACCGAGGAGGTCGGCACATGCTGGGGTTAAGAGCACTGGAGGTCAGAATGTTTCAGGTAAGAAATATTTAAATTGAGTATTTCATTGCAACTTATTTCAAGTTCCAATTGTACGACTAATTAGATTTTATTTTAAATAATACACATTTGATCAGAACCCCATGCAAAGCAATTCATGGGAGTCTGGATTTTATGTAATGAAGAACATGGAGATGCTCATAAAAAAATATACACATTCTTTTCCAATGGCTTGTCAATCACTTGTTTCTATCATGCTTTCAGATTAAGTTCTTATATTTGTTATTCATATGTTTTGATTTATTCATGCAGTGTTGTCTGTCCAGAATGTCATACAAAGAAAACACATTACATGACATCCGTATCCAATGGTGTAAGTTCTTCTTGGAATTAGTTTAATTACTATGCAAGTACTTGATGGGGGGACGATTTGGTGCTGATGTATTGTTGTCTGTGTTGTAAAACAGTTCTTGTTTTCTGATTTTTGTAGTTAGACACTTTGGTGTTGGTTTTAATAATGTGGTTTAAAATAGTTGTTAGTTTTATGGTACAATGAAATATTGCTCTATATAGTGTTGCATGTGTGATATTGCTAGCTTGTTGGTTTATAATTGTTAGCTACTTTATATATTGCTTGTTGCATGGATTAATATATATGTTGGATAACTTGTATATGTATATGTTGTTGATACCTGTATAATTGTTGGTTAAAATATGGGTATATAATGCATGCATGTTTATTGTTGCATTACTGGATTTTAAAAATGGTTAGCAAATATATGATGGAGGCTAGCCCCTAATACAAGAATTAATAATAACACATAATAATTATATATACATCACAATGGGCTCAAAAATTAATGACCGATGGCAAACTAGGACCTGCCAACGCTAACTCAAACAAAACAGATGGTGTAAGACACTTTTGCAATCGGCTATTAAAATTCAACAGACAACATTAATTACATTTGCCGTTTGTTGCAAAATGAAAGAGATGGCGTTGGGTACTAACACCGTCTGTTTGATCGTGCGCTATTGATGGCATATCAATTAACGCCATATGTTTTGAGCTGATAGCATATGTGTATACCTTTCCTCTTGGGGCGATAGCCATCGGTGCGGAATCCGATTGCGGATTGCAATTTCACCCGACGGCAAAGTGTTTTTTTGTAGTAGTGTAGTGTCTACCACTAAAGGAGAGGATTTGTTTATTTTGTTGTTTTAGTTTATTGTGTTGTTAGATGTTAAGGTCTAGAAGTTGATGTTTAGATGTGGATATTTTTTAGATGTTGATGTAGTTTGATGTAGATGATGTTTTGGATGTAGAACGATAGATGTACTTTTACGTTTTAATTAATGAAAATTATACTTGGCAGCCACGGCCAAGAGTTAAAAAAAAATAATTTACATTCTGAGGCTATTATATGTTTCTCAATGCATTCTCCTCAAGTTAGACATGTAGATGTCGATTAGTCCTAATTTGCGATTGTTGTCTTCAAAAGATCTCACATCTAATCCTTTTTTGAATAATCAAATACAATTCTCATTATGTCTGATATTTCTCCCTTCTCTTTTATTCTCTAAAATTCAACAATTAACCGCCATGATTTCCCTTTCTTCTAATTGAGGTTTGATTGTGTGACATTAGAGAAATTTTAGGAGAAGTAATTTCCATTTTGTCGATTTCCTTTTCTGGCATACGATAAATTCTTATTGTTGCTTTTGTCAAAACCATATGGTTCTGGATGGGAGATTTCCAAGCTGTGTTTATGAATTGGCACAATTTTGATGATGTTCTAGATTTTGTCAAATCCTTACCTTCTAAAAAGAGGACAGCAGCTCTAATAACCATAAGTGCAATATGTTGGTCGCTTTGGAAACATCGAAATGATATCTGTTTTACAGGGGTAACACCTAAATCTAATCGATCGATGATCTTTCTAATTTTGTCTTTAATTCAATATTGGTCAGGAAATATCAAGGATGCTGTGGTGCAAGAGCTAGAGACTTGGCTTCCTGATGCAGTTGACGAAATTCCGCTGCGGGAATGGGCTGAAGCTCCTGTGATGGTGGTGATAGATGGGGAAGCTCCTAATGCTGCTGCTGAATAGCTCATTCTGTGTTACTGTTAGCTGTTATTTTGGGCAAGGTTTAGTTTGTAATAAATAATAGTTTAGTTCCTTGTTATGCTGTTGATTGCCCTTTTATGTGGTTCTTTTAGACATCTGGAGGGGGACTTCGGTCTCTACTGTTGCTGCTGTGTAATTATGACTTTCATTTTGCTAATGCAAATGGGCATCTGTATGCCTCTTTAAAAAAAAAAAAAAATTCTTATTGCTGCCTAGCTACCATAATATAATTAGCGAAATTTCCCTTTCTTCTAACTCGCAACCACTGTCAAGATTTAAAAAAAAAAAAAAGATAAAAAGGAATTGTAATACCTCACGCGGATCTAAGGTTAGCCGGGGTGCTTAGCCACTCTCATGATTTTAAAATTATTAATAATGTATATTCAAATTTAATTGAATTTAAAAAAGTTTTTATATAGTTTAGCCATTCTCATAAATGCCGGTGTGAGTTTTTAGCCTAATTGTTAGAATTCTACTTTGTTATTGGTGAAGACTTGAGTTCAAATCTGGTTACATATTTATGTTATTCATTTTACTTTTTAGCTCCCTACTAAATTTTCTAGTTCCGTCCCTAAGTAAAACTTTTAAGAGGATTGCTTAGACAGATCAAATATATATTTGGGAGGGTTGTTAAAATTGTCTATCTGGTAAAAGATTAATTAAAAGGAAACATAATTTTATCATCTCTCTAATTATACTTCATATAACAATAAGTCAAAGAGAACAAGAAAAACGGAAAAAATAAATTTATCCATCGAAACCTAGCTAAATCTATTATTCTCACTTATATTGGTGCAATTGGAATATTTCCTCCAAAGTCCTTCGGAACTTATCAACATTAAGTTTTACACTCTGATCCCATAGGTAAGTATTGTAAATCTCTTGCCAACCTTTTTTATGAATTGATTCAGGGTCTGTAAGTACCGGATGGTCTCTTGGGTACTTCTCGATGAGAGTGCTCTCATCTAGTGTTATCTCATACTCCACATACCTGAATCCAAAACCCCTTGGCGGGTCACCATAGTCAAACCGTCCGACCCATTTAAGATTGCCAAAAGGAGTAATTTGTAAGACTGTCCCATTAGCTGGTAAATATAACATGTTAGCCAAACCCGCACCATGAATTCCCATTAACACATCACATGAGTTGACAATATGTGCAATTCTCGGAAAATCTTTTGTTGTTTCTTCGTCAGCTGTAACAACCTCAAAACCGACATCTTTTGCCAGGTTCATCACATCATCCTCATTTATGATCAACCTTGTGTTTTTCCGTATGAGTACAAGGAGCCTCGGTTTTTTTCCTTTTTCAACTTCAGATCTCTCTAGATAAAGGCTTTCTCTAATAAAACGCCTAAATTGTTGCATAGCTTGGTTGTTTTGAGGGTTTTCGAACTTGTAACCAAGAGGTCCGGGATTTTCAAGCCCAACTTGAGCAGAGGAGAAGCAGTGCACTCGCGACCCAGTGTCTATATTTATGATAGGATAGTGAGAGAGGCGTGTCAGGTATGGTTGGTACTTTTCTATGCACTTCGATACGTAATCCTCCACAACAAGCTTGACTTCTCCATTGTACCTGTGATTAATTAATTTATGTTCTTTCATAGATCTGAATTGAAGTTAGCACAATAAAGAGGACTTTGAGGTTGCTGCCAGTTAGTTTACTTTTATTTATACTTTTGCCGCTATGGCATCTCAAATTATCTGTGGTATCTTTAATGGGTTCAATTGATCATTTTTTATAATACAAGACATGGTTTATAAATCAATTACTCAAGTCATTAATATACCTGTGTGTGGCGAGGAAGAGTGGGTAGATCATGTCAGTGTAATCATGGAACAAGTTTCCCGTAAACCTAGCAGTTGAGAAAACAACTGCCGGCAAGTCATGGTTCACATCACAGCTTCTCGTCTGATTAGCATCAGTCAGCTGTTGGATAGTCATCTCAGTTATCGAAGACATGCAGTAGGACTCCCATTTCCGTGGGTACGGCTTGATCTTCCATGTTGTGGTGTTTGGATCGAGTGGTGTAGGAGAGACGATAAAAATTGTGGAAGCATTGGAGACAATTCTTATATCTCCTTCTATTGAGCAGATGTTGTATCTTGGATTTGCAGAGTTATATATCAACTTGCTCTTGTTCAATATGATTTCTGTTAGTGAAAATATTTTCATGGGAGAAATTATTATTGTGAAGGATAACAGCGATCAAGATTCCAAATTGTTGGGCCAAAATTTTGGTTGGTTGGGTCTCAGGTCTCTGTGGATTACAACAAAGAGACTTGGCATTTTAGCTGGTTTAACAAATTATAACAACTAAATATTATACCAAAATATTGTACCAAATTATCACATATTATACCAAAATATTCTCCCTATCTGTGCAAAACAAAAGGAGCATGGACCTTTGGTTGTGGAACTTGATTCTTTCATTTTCTCATTTGAAGGCGAGGACTGTTTTTCATCAGATTCTGCACAATTTGTTAACTTGTTACCTTTGTACCAAAAGTTTCTTTTTTAGTTCAATGAGATGTTTCTTCTATGCAAAATGTTGAATGAGTTGCAAACACCTATCATTGAGTTGTTCGCTCCTGGTTTTTCAAGTTCTTGTAATGACACGGACGGGCTCGTTTCCTGGCTCTGTTTTATCAGGGAAGATTGGTCTGGGGCATCTGATCCTGAATTTCACATTGAAAGTTGCGCCAAGTTAAAAGTTTGTCAATGTTCTTACCTTTAAAAAAAATCTCAATTTTCTAATTTCTCAAGTGAAGTAGGCATGTACAATTTATAATTTTTTAGTTTATTTTATACTAGAGGACGTAATAAAAAAACAAATAAATCTAGTTAACTATGATTGATTTATTTTGATACATTCATTTTTTTTACCCCTACATCTAGTGAAAAGCGAACTCAAAAAACCATTATTTATCCATGGAAGCATCTATTATGTAAATGAATAAGATCAAGGGCTTGTTTGACATTTAGGTTTCAAATATTGGAACTTCAATAAAAATATGAGTTTCTGATATTTGGTGACACCTGAATTTTATTTTTCCAAAACAACAAAAGTTACTAAATAATTATTTGATAGCGGCAATTTTAACTGTAGGGATCATTTCTTATTATTAATTAAGAGAACACCTGAATTAGTTTCTTTGCCTTTACACTTTATTTCAACCAGCGCATCTTTCCCTGTAAAATATTGCTAACACTTACCCAGATCAATTTGATTTTACATATAAGAATAACATCATTGTATATGCTCACTTGCATAGATTATAAAGGTTGAAATATTTACAATCAGGGTTAAAAGTAACTGAGATATTGCCCCTCACCTGTGGTAGGAGTCTTGTCTTCATTTTGAGATTTTGTTTTTGCTAGTAATCTGAGGGCCAATTTTGTATGATCCGAGTTAGAGACGCCAAAATTTGGCTTCTCTTCTATACTCACAGGTTGATTGATTGTCCATTTACCTGAAATTTGTTAAAAATTAATTATCATATTCAAAGGACCAATAAATTGTTGAATATGATTATCTATTTATCTTTTAGCCACCTCAGGCATCAGTCAAGGGATTATTATTATTTTGAAGGTAAATAGTAACAGCAAATACTGTCTCAAATATTATATTACCAAACAGTAAATTATTTAAGTTGACAGCTTAACAATTAATAGAAAACCGTAACTTTAATATTTTTTTTTTTTTTTTTTTTGATAAAAGGCATACAAGATGCCCATTTCATTTCCATGAAATAAGAGTTAAGTTACAGTTAAAGGAGATCAATATAACTTTAATATGTTAGAATAGACACTTGTAAAACTAGGAGGTAACATTTCCATATAAGCAAGATAAACATCCTGACCATGGCTTAATACTAAAATTGAAAGAATCCAAATACTCACTTTGAAAAATGGAGCTTGGTAATACTGCAGGGTTGAGAACCGAGAGGACGACCACGGCAAAAAGCAAGCATTTAACCATGACACCACAACCAAACTTTTGGGTGTCATATCTTCCTAGTAAGCCTCCTCCCCCTTTCATGTTTCTCCTCTTGTGACCCATGTAATTTTCTACCATAGACTTGCTTCAATATGGAGGCTCTTAATTAAGATCTAGTGCTTAGCGCTAGTTGGTAATCCGCCGAGTGCATAAGTATTTATTGGCTATATGTTTGTAGCTAGCCAGACACTGTAATGAAGTTTCATTGACTGGAATAATCTGATGCACATGCATATCATGGAAGTAAGAGGATTCGCATCTCTTATAAAAATCGGCATTTTGCCATTCTACCCCGAGAACATCTGAATTTACATTACAAGTAATATTTAATTTTTGATGAATTTCATAACAAAAATTTATTAGATCCTCCAACAACATCAGCTAATTTTAATTGCGACTAATACAAAGTTTGACAGTTCTGATTTGCGGCACAAAAACAGAGATCAATTTATATTGGTGGCTTAGCAATTTCTTTCAGGCCGCAAAGGACTGGTGGTTAAGGTTGTGATTGTTGGACATGTACATGCTCCAGCCAACAAAAATCTATACTCCGTAAAATTGTCGAACATTAAGGCCTCCTTGGTAAGTCATGACATTAAGTATTTTAAATGTTGGATATGAGATTATGAGATTATCTTTTCACAAATAAATGTCTATTAATATCCAGTCCCTAGCCCATTCAATGTATGGAAAATTACTATATTGTACGATTTTCTGTAAAACTTATTTGTATCTTTTGATGTTGTATTTTATTTAATAGTTTTCTCTCTATTTTAAAATTTAATTGTATTTTCAACACATTATTTTGTTCCGGTGCAAAAGTTCCATTTCAACGCCTCTTGTCAAATCCAACTTAAACTGATTGAATTTCACTCAATAAGGAATTGACAAATTTTGAGTTTTACATTTTACAAATCAATTAGCACAAAGAAAAATATGAATGAAAGGGCACTGAATTATTGAACTTGCAACAAAACTATCTGTAAGAAATTAACACTTAACTTTTGAAATATAAATTGATCGTAATTATATAATGCTACAGTAACTGTCAAGGAATATTGAAAAATATAGTTGCGATCAAGACTGATGTAATCATATAATTACAACATACAGTTACTCTGTTTCCTGATCTTATATTTGGGTTGCAAGAAATAGTTTACCTATGTAATATAAATAAATTACACTTGTAATACTTTGTTATTTCTTATTAGGTTTTCAGGGGGTACTTTTGGGAACGAGGTTCGCAATCAACAATTAAATAATTAATATATACCAAATTGAAATTACATGGATTCGTGAAAAACATGTGAGAGAGCATGAAATTGGAGCTTGATCTCCCCGCCAAGAGTGGGTCAAACATAGAATTAAGGGGCACATAATTAAGAGTTCCGAACTAGAATTAAATTATTATTGTTACATCAATCAAAACGTGAAACGAACAGCAAGTATTACATCTTCCAATGGTTACTTCGAAGGGTACCTATGGATGCAACCCCAGGAATAGCAAGAATAGCAGGAACCTGGGGTAGCGCTATTCCATATTTTGGATGAGTTAGCAAGAACAATGCTAACTTGAGGAATAGCTCTGTTCTTAGGGTGATCCAAACGTAGAATAGTGGAGAAGAATAGTCACTAACCCAAAAACAGTGCTAACCCCATGTTATTCTTGACGACCCAAACGCACCCTTCATAAATTGAATTCATACTAGGGAAGTAAATATGCGGTGGTCATGCATTGAGTTATGCTGCAGTTTAGTAAATGAATAGTGCTATAATTTGTTTTTATTACGTACTACCATGACTAGTTTACTACATACTACCATGACTAGTTTACTACATACTGTCATTACTAATATTACTGTTGTTCCTGTTTTACCGATTTTGTTGATGGAGAACTTTTGAATTATTTTTCCATCTAATTAATTAGTAGTCGGTGCAAGTGCTAGTTGGACGAGATATGACAATTGAAGGTCTCAGACTCAGAGCGAGAGACCTTCAATTTTTATATCTCTTATAAAGAAAACTAGATCTAGTGATATATATCTGGAATAAAAAAAAGAAAAAGCCAATTTATTTTTGTTGTTCTTCTTCTTTTTCAAAATTTCGTCCTAGGTTAATTAAATAAATGAGTATTAATTAACCCCAATGCATTGTCATAGGACAAAAGTGAATGATCAACTGAAACAAATTTTGTTTGCAGATTACGTCCTACATTTAATGGAATTTAATGGTACTTACGTTGGTGTTCTAGTCTTGAGAATCATATCAATTAAAATTAATTAAGGGATCCCTGATATAATTTTCTTTATGTTTATAGTTGTTTGTAATAAGCAACGATTATATTGCAATTACTGTGCTTGAATACCATCGGAAATAACGTATGAGGAAAGCTATGCACTCCAAGTTTTTTTGTGAACACAAGTGGTCCCAATTAACATAACGCAAAGATCAACAAAATAAGAATAGTTTACATAAATATTTGACCCTTGCTTCACGAAACAAAAAACTTCCTTAAGACAACAGTCATATCACTAAGTTGTAAGAAACAACAAAAAAAAAAAGAAAAAGGATACACTTTGTTTTAAGCTCCTCTACTTTCTTATCATTTTATTGACTAAGGGAATTAAAAAGATCCACCAAAACTCCTCTAAATCTATTCACGTCAAGCTTCACACTTTGTTCTACCAGATAAACAAAATACATTGCCCTCCAACCCTGCTTGTGTAACTCTTGCGGGTTTGTAAAAACAGTATGATTTCTTGGGTACTTCTCTATAAGGGTACTTTCTTCTTCTTTTATCTCATACTCTATATAGTTTAGCCCCATATCTTTTGTTGGTTCACCATAATCTTTCCAGCTAATATATCTCAAGTCCCCCCAAGGGATAACTTGTATGATTGTAGCATTGTTTGGTAGATACATCATGTTTGTTAAACCAGCACCGTGCAAACCCATCAACACATCACAAGAGTTTATTAGATGTGCTATTCTTGGGAAATCTTTTGTGGTTTCAGTATCAACTCGTACAACTTCGAAGCCAACTCCTTCGGCCATTTCGACTACCTCGTTTTCATTTGTAAATGTACGGGTTCCTTTCCTTAGCAAAATAGCCACCCTAGGTTTCTTGTTTGAGTTCTTCTGTTCAATAATGTCAACTTGAGCTCTCTCTAAAGATAGGCTTGTTCTCACAAAGTGTCTAAAGTCTACCATGGTGTAACCATTTTGATCAGATGAATTATCCACTGTTATAGGTCCAGTCCCTCTAAGGCCTACTTGTCCTGATGGGAAACAATGAACTAGGGTTTCTGAATCGAGGTTAATAATGGGGTAGTGTGAGAGTGCTTGTAGGTGTGGCATGAACTTTTTTATCCAAGGCCAGTGGAAATTTGTCGCTGCAAACTGAATTTTTCCGTTGTATTGGTTTGCAGCAACGAAAAGCGGTATCAGCAGATCTGTATAGTCATGGAACGGGTTGAATGGAAAACCTGCTGTTGCAAATATCAAAACCGGCACATCATGTGTCACATCACAGGCAGGTCCTTGGTTTTGATTGGAGGCCCATTGGATTGTTAATTCTCTAACACGAGCCATGGTAACTTCCTCCCATTTTCGGGTAAATGGGCGGATTTTCCAGACAGTACTGGTGTCGGCAGGAGTGGTATAAGATGGAGGGATGAGGAGCACAGTTGCTGAGCTCCCCATAACCTTCAGGTTCACTTCTATGGAGCACATGTTGTAACGGTCGTTAGAGAATTCACAGATTATGCCGGTGTTTTGAGCCGGAGAGTCTGTAAATTATAAACAACTCAGTTTTTGCTGTTAATGAAACTAAATATGATACTGCATGGTACTAATTACATAGTTTTGTTGCAGTAACAATGCAGTAACTATCATTTTATTAATCATCACTTAATCAAATTAAGATAATTACTTTTTTTTAGATACTTGGCAGAAGCAATTAAAATAATTACTAGTTTCTGTAATAAGAATAGAACTAGGGTGTTCTTAAGCTCACGAAGCCTCTTGGTGAACCTAACTCCAAAACCTATCAGATTGACTTCAAACGACAAATTCAAATCGTTGAAACTGATCTACTTCACGAGTGATGCATTTGCATGCAATTTTTATAAATTTTCGAATTAATTTTATATAAATTCAGGTAATTTTTATATTAATTAACTTATAAATTTTTTTTACTGCTCAACTTAACTAAATTTATTAAAAAAATATATAAATTGACATGTAAACGCATCATTTGAGAAGTGGGTCAATTTCAACTGTTTTAATTCGTCATTTGAAGTCGATTAGATAGATTTTGGAGTAAGAACATCCTAGTTTTTTCGTGTAATAATATATCCAGTGGAACCATTATATTTATTTCTTAGTAATAATTACCTGAATTGGAGGTTGCTTGGTCTTGTTCCTGATTTGAAGAAACAGTGAGTTCCGTTGAGATGGATTCTGCCCAACAATTTATTACTTAAAAATGTCAATTGTTGTTATTTTGGAAAAATAATCAAATACAGCAATAGTACTACGAATATATGATAATAATAAGTTATTGTATTACTGTTTTCTATTAATCGTATACCTGTCTTGGAGGGAGCTTCGTCTTGCCCCTGATCTGAAGGAACTGAGGGCTGAGTTGTGCTAGATTCTGCAAAAAAATTCTGTAACAATGTCAGTTTTTTTTTTTTTTTTGGATTGATTATAAATTCCATCTACATATTCATGATATTTGAAATAGGAAAATAATGACTCAATTGCCTGTAAAAGATTTGTTCTCTGCAGGCTTCTCTAATGTAACGAAGGAATTATTTGTGTCTAACTTATCATTCACTTCAAGTGGTTCTGTTGAAGTGTCAGTACCTGAAACTGTGCAATAATTAAGTAAATTAATATATTTCTAGGCTAGTAATGCTTACATATTTAATTGGGAGTTTTAAAGTTATATTACTTGGTACTTGCATTTAATTAAAATATAGCACACTGAATGCTAGCTGGATACCTCTAGATTGGTGTGTACTTAATAAATAGAGTTCCTTAATTGTATAGTTGACTTAGGGAAAGGTTGAAAAGATCAAACGAATCTGATGGAAGTCTCTTGGTAATAAAATATTTTTATTTCCCCCTCTTAATCAAATCAAACTAAGAAGAAATTTTATATTTCTCAAGGACTTTGATGTAATTTCAGTTACCTGCTGATTCAATGACATTTTCGTTCTCCTTCATTTCTAACAATGCTTCTTTACCTAAATTGAAGAATTTATACATACAACATTGTGTTAGTTCGTCCTGCATAGTTTAAATAAACTTTTAATTGATTTAAAGTAGCAATTAATTGATCATTATATAGACATAGATCATAAATATATATGTCACCTAGAACGGACTCGTCAGTTTGCACTTGTGCTGCTAATTTCATGAGGTGCCCAGTTTCACCACCTGTATCTAATTTAGATGTTACTTGGGGTGTTACAGTTTTTCATAACTAAAATGAAAACAATTGATAATAAATTACCTGAATTCATGACATTGAAGTTTTGCCTCTCTTCAATTGGAGAGGGCCATGTACTTGTTCTATCTGCAAAGAAGATTTAGGTTTGAAATTATAACATATCAGATTTAATTTGTATGTAAACATCCCTAAATATGCAGAAACAATATTGTTTTAAATGAAATCAACACCAACAATGAGGAACAGCTATCCCTATCAGTCTCTCAAATTTAACTATGACAACAACACAACAATATTTTTTTTTTTTCTTTTTCAAAACTTAAGCCAAACATCTTTTATATGTGCTATTTAGTAGAAAATTAATGAAAGAAGAATGTTGAAATACTTCAACTGGTATGGAAAGGAAAATTTTGGCATTTGTCACTGCTGGAGAGTAGCATCATCAATAATAGATTATAACCTACAACCCCTCCCCCCCCCCCCCCCCCCCTCTTGCTGCTCCGTATATATTTCCTTCATACGTAAAGCTTCAACGTACCATTTTCAAATCCGAAAGGAGGTAGCATAGCCGGATTGAGCACCGAAAGAACAGCGAGCATGAGCAGGAGGCATTTTACTGCGGCTGCACAACTCAGCTTTTGTGTCTCGACTGGTTTCCCAAGCATACAAGCTTCCTTCATTTTCTTCTTTTCAAGTGGCTCTTCACCTAATGCTCCCAGTCCAAGCCAAAATATACTTGGTTTTGAAGTCTTTATGTGCTACACATATATGCTTCTAATTGCGACCCTTAATTTGCATTCAAGAATTAATAAATTATTTTAATGTGCCGGGGCCGGGGGTTGATAGAAGAATTTGTTTGGAATATTAAATGAAAAAAAAATTGGGGTGTTCCAAAACATTACACATATACCTCAGCCAATAACTTTACGCAAGTGTGACAATGCAACTTGCTTTTGTAATATTTCCGTTGCTGTTTTCGGAGTCAGATACGAATATATAAATATTACGTACTTTTTATATTATAAGAAGGTTTATTATTTTTAATTTGCAACACATGACATTTCAACAGTAGGATATTAAGCTAATTTTGGGTTTCTTTAATTATATAGCTAGGTTGTCAAAATCATTATATCAGTTGCTATATATATATCATGTTTAATGAAAAAAAATACCTTATCTTGTGTAGCCTCATATTTATGTGTGGAAAATATCAATAATTGTATATACCAAACGTTACTTCTTTAGATTATAATTCTGATAATAAAAAACTGTTATATAATATGACAAGATCAACTGAATAATTTGATCAACCACTGCTTAGTAAAGACATATTATCAAACCTTAATAGGATTTTACATTTGAGCAAAGCTAGAGTGTGATGTGAGGTTGGTGAGCACAACTCTAAAAGTCTATTTGATTAGCTTTAAACGACGAATCCAAACAGTTGAAATCCATCTACTTCATGAGTGATGCATGTATGTAAAATTTTAAAAGTTTTGAATTCATTTAGTACAAGGTCAAGCGGTCAAAAAATGTTGAAAAATAAATACACTTATAAAATAAACTTATAAAAGGTTCATTGTTTTGACCGCTTGACTTTGTACTAAATGAATTTAAAACTTTCAAAAAAATTTATGACTCATGAAATAGATGAATTTCAACTGTTTAGATTTGTCATTTGAAGGCAATCCAATAGACTTTTGAAATTGTGCTCACCAACCCCACTTGATGAGCAAATCACACCCTAGTTTTGCTCTTTACATTTTGTCCATATTTAACATATATAGACATAGGTGCGCAGCGTACGTATCAGAACAGTTGATTTCTAGTATCAAAGTTGTCTTATTTTTAATAGGCCACCTAGAAGGATGGTGGAGGTTTAATTAATATATAGGCACAATATCCAACCTGCCCTTCTTCTCATGCTTAAGGTATACAATAGTTAACACAATATATTCAAATAAGTATGAAAAATCTATTAATTATATTATAGTTATTTATAACAAAACTAGTAAGTATGTTTCAGAAAAATATCAGTCTTCTAATTGGTTGGTTTCTAAGGACAAATGTATCATTTTCTACTTTTGAAGTTTACACAAGCATATACCTAAACGTTACTGTATAAGCGTCAGAAGTAGAGAAATGACTCATTTGTCCTCGAAAACCAACCAATTAGAAGATTGACATTTTTCTTGAAACATGCTATTAGTTTTTATTTTTTTAATGAAGGATAAAATGGATACTAAATTTACAATGAGTTTTTAAAGAAATGACAATAAAATGGGTAAAATTGTGTGTTTTTAATGTTTAGAAGGATACATCTGCCTCGCCTTGATTACAACAGCATTGTTTTGTGCTAATGACAAGAAATTATGCAGACTCACAACCTACCAATCCGAGCATGAGCACAGAAAATCCTACAAGCTCACTATCTACTAATCTGAGCGCAGTAACTCTTGGTTCTGCTTTTTTCTGATTTTCTTGTCTACTTTTTGTAATGGTTGGGGTTTCAATTGTAATAGTGTAAGTACTGGTATAGATGTTGTATGTACTAAAACAAAACGATGTATAACTGGTTTTGTCCTGATTAATGAAATATCGCCTACGGACTTTCAACAAAAAAAAAAGAAGGATAAATATGATATTACAAATTTTAGAGGGAGGATACGTAATTTCAATGTTATTGAGGGGTATACATGAAATTCCTCCAAAAATTTAGAACTCTTGAATTTAGGAGCGTACCTAGGACAATTAGCAGAATGAGAAAAAAAAAATTGGAAGAGGCATAATTTCGTCATTATTTGAATTTAAATTAAATTTTCATAATTTTTTTGAGAAAAATATAAATATAGAAGCATATTTTGAACAAAAATTTCAAGAGTAGATTAAATTTTATAATTTTTTGAAGCTTACGTATATTTTTGTATTATGTATTTTAAAAAGACACAAAATGAAGAGTATTTTTGAAACAATTTTGAGTTAAGGGTAGGCAAGTCTCATTCCTCTTGACTCTGTATCTGCTTGAGTTAAAATGGTACAACAATTAAGGATAAAAGATTATTGTAAATATTGGTTTACTAGAAAAAATCAAGCTCAAAAGGGTTTGATGGAAAACCTTGTCAAACCAAGCTAAAAGCAATTTATTTTCATAATAATTAATATTTAGAAAAAAAATAGATCAAAAAATAGTTTACTAGTTAAATATATTGTAATAGATTATTTTGTCACCTATAAGTAAAATCATGTCTTTTTTTCAGTTTTTTCACTGAAAAAGTTCATTATTCAATATTTTTAAAATTTTTGTATTTACAACAAATGAACGAACTGCAGGTTTGAAATTACTTAGAACGAGAAAGGACTTCCCCTAAAAAATGTACATGATTCTTCTAATTAAAGTCCTACAAACGTGTACCGCGAGTATAAGAGAGGTTAGGGGTGCAAACACATCGGATAATATCCGACCGTATCCGGATCCATATCTAAAAATTTGAGACGGATATCCGATATCCGAATATCCGTGCGGATACGGATACAGATACGGATATGATTTGAATTTTAATTATCCGTATCCAAATAGTTTAATATATATTATAAAATATTTATGTATATATCTACGGATATCTGACATCCGATCCGTATCCGTCTAATATCCAATCCGTATCCGTATTCAAAATATAAAAGCAGATACAGATATGATTTTACCACTATACGATCCGTATCCGATCCGTTTGCACCCCTAAGAGAGGTCTCACAGTTCAGCGACAAGCGTGGATCGAGCTCGGAATTGGATGGTACTTTAATCTGAATTAATATTAATCACCCGGTACCTTTGACACGTTCAATAAAATTTGACCTAGTTTGGATCTTAGACTAATTCTTGTCATCAGAGAAAAAAAGAAAGCCACCTTATTTTATTCTTTTGATAAAAAAAAAAAAAAAACGGTCACCTCCCTGCGCAAGATTATGTAAGTTTATTCTATTTCAACTAATACGCAACAATTAATGTTGTTATTAAGTGGTATTTTTAATCTATCTACGTTCTTTTAGCATGTTCAATACATCTACTTGAAACTTCAGACCAAATATATATGGACGCTGACAATTGTTTTTGCACTGTTTCCGCACATAACTTCCATAATTAATTTTGAGGACCGTCTCCGTATAATTTTCTTATATAATCTGTATCGTTTTCATACAATTTCTAAAGTATTAATACCTATAAACGAAAGTATTTATACATATCCAAGGAAGTATTTATACCAATGCACGAAAATATTTTAACGTAAATAATTGTCTTACCAACCAAATCTCTCAAACTGTCCCAGCACCATAGATATCTGTGGGGGACCACTCAAGCTACATGGCGGGACCAAGGGGACCATACACGATTCTTAAAATATCAATACTGTCATAACTATCTGGGGGACCGCAATACTTAATATTTTTTACATATGGTGCTGGACGACGTCTGAAAGTATTAATATCAAGTATTGAAATTATTTATACCTATGCACTAAATAATTTATATGTATATACATTGTACAAAGTTTAATCTTCAGACGTTTGATCATATCAAGTTACACATTAAAGTATTAATATCTTATTTTGCAAGTATTGATACCTATGCACTGAAGTATTTATACCTATGAGGTCAACTATTTTTGTTATAGGATGCGGTGATACGAGGTCTCCACTATTTCATTAGAGGAAGTGTGATGCGGAAACTATTGGAGGACTGGAAAAGAGAGATAATCATATCAAATTACGCATGCAAGTATTAATATCTTACTTTGCAAGTATTAATCTCTTATTTCTCAAGTATTTATACCTATGAAGGTTGACGCGGGAACTGAGAAAGGGAGGACCATTGTACAACATTCCTCTACTGTAGCTACGGAGACAAAGGGGGACTAGAGTGCAGGAATGAATATAATTATTCAATATATATAAGTGTGTTTGAATAGTCAAGAGAATAATGTGAAATATGAGATAGTGTATAAAAATAGTACGAAAAAATTACTAATATGTAAAATAATTTTAAGAGAATTTTATTTTTGTGCTATTCAAATAATATAAATATTGGCTAATTTGTATAATTTAAAAAAATAGTTTACTATTCTTATAAACAAAATTAAGTTAGTAAAAATAACGTTATTTTGAGAATAATACTAGACTATCATGCATCCAAAGATGTTCCAAAGTTTTGACTTTGCGTGGTAGGGGTGCACAAAAAGCTCCTAGCTTGTAATTCGATTGAGTTTGATTAAAAAAAAAAAATTGGTTCGAAACGAATCAAACTAGCTCGGTTCTGAAACGAATTAAATCCAGTTCGGTTCGAAATTGGTTCAAATCGAACTCGAACTGAGTCTGACTCGGTTCGAAACTCTTCTTTTTAGTTCTAAACCCTGCTTCAATTTTGTCGGTGGGAGGCAAATAACTGAAAATTTCAATGCCACGCGCGAGCTGCTGCACCATATATTGGATACAAAGAACTCGGCAATTTTTCTCAAAATAGATTTTGCCAAGGCCTTTGACTAGGTGAATTGGTCTTTCTTGTGCAATATAATGGGAGCTAGGGGATTCCCGATGAGATGGATCCGATGGATACAGGACCTCCTTACCACCTCCTCTTCCAGGATAGTCATTAATGGTGGAGAGTCAGATTTTTTCCAACATAAACAGGGCCTGAGGCAGGGGGACCCTTTATCACCCATGCTCTTTAATATTGTGGTAGATGTGCTACAGCGACTCATTGTTGTCCTTAACCATAGTTTGCAGCTTCGGATCTCAACCAGAGTTGACAAGGCGGTAATAGCACATCAGTATGCTGATGACACAGCCATTATATCAGCCACTGATCAGGTCACAATAGTGTCATTCAAAATCATCTTGACATTATTCACTAAGATCTCTGGATTATCCATCAATTACGATAAGAGCAAATGGGTCCCCATCAATGTAAGACCGGACAGGTTATCATTTATTTCGGCAATTTTAGGGTGTGCAAGAACTAACTTCCCAATTGAGTACCTCGGGCTACCCCTCACGATTAAACGGCCTCATAGGGCATTGTTCCTGCCGTTAATTGAAAAGATAGAGTCTAAGTTGGAAGGATGGCGGGGGAAACTAATTTCAAGAGGGGGTAGGCTGCAGCTACTAAATTCGGTACTAAGCTCAATCCCAACCTACTTTATGGCTTCTTTTCTCTTGCCTAAATGGGTAATTAACCGATTGAATAGAATCAGAAGAGGATTTCTGTGGGGCAAAACAGATTCCTCAAGGGGCATTTCACTCACAAACTGGGAAACAGTCTGCTTGCCTAAGAAGCATGGTGGTATGGGTGTGGCGGATCTGCAAATCAGGAACTGGTCTTTACTATTACGGTGGTGGTGGCGCTTATACAGACAACCGGATTCCCTTTGGTCGGAAACAGTGAGCCCGCTGTGGTGCAATCGCGGAGGTGCTGTGGTTCCCAAAATTTGGACTCAACATGGCTCATTTTTCTGCAAACAATTGCTAAAAATTAAGCCACTGTTCTTGTGGAGTACAAGATGGCACATAGGGACAGGAGCAACCATTTCCTACTGGTTTGACTCATGGACCTTCCCAACAGTGGCTTCATTGGAACAGCAGCGGTTGCCAAACCGCAACATCTCTTTAAAGGATGCCATTGCTCGCTCTATTTCAGTCCAACAGGTCCAGCTATCTCAAAGAGAAGATCAGCTTTATTGGATATGGTCGGCCAATGCTTGCTACTCGGCCAAGTCGTTCTACGAAGTCATTTTGGCGGGGGGTAAAACTGTCTGCCCGTTCAGCCACACCTGGAACCTAAAGATACCACCAACGGTGAGGATCTTCACCTACCTACTACTTCAAGGTAAGGTCCTAACCCATGAAATCATGCAACAGAGAGGCTTCAATTGCGACATGGCATGTCTCACTTGTCAGAACTGCACAATGGAAACATCAGTCCATCTGTTCTTTCATTGTTCGTATGCTTCATCAGTCTGGAACCAAATGGCCATTCTGTTGGGGCATAGAATCATGTGGAATGGTCAATCAGTGCAGCTCACGTACACCAAATCCTGGAAAAGAAGTCGGGCAAACATGCCTAGGAAAACATGGAGTGCCTTCTTCATTGCTGCATGCTGGTACGTGTGGAAGGAAAGGAATCTCAAGTTTTTTGAAGGCAGGATTCGGGACCCAAGATGGGTGGCTCAAAGGGCTCTAGAAGAAGGGAGGTTGTGGCTGAAATATTGTTAACAACTGGAGTGTGTGATGATCAATTGCTGTAGTTTTGTTTTATTTCTCTGTACAACTGATAGCCTCTATCAGTAATTCAAAAAAAATTTTGAACCAGTTCGATACGAAACTGGCTCAAATCGCACCGAATCAAACTCGAACTCTTCTTCAGTTCGAAACTCTGCTTTAATTTCGAACCAGTTCAATTCAAATTGGTTCGAACTCGAACTCAAACTGAGTTAAGTTTGATTTGGTTTGATTCGTTTGCTGCCCTACTACGTAGCATAGCCATTTAATACAAACAAAAGTCTCAATAATTAATATGGCTCTCTATGTCTCTTTCTTTTACTGCAATATTGGTATCACAGAAATCATGCCTTGTAAAATAATTTTGCTCACAAAAATTTGACCAAATAAATAAAATATTGAAGTAAGGAAATAGAGTAACAATTATCAACAATAAATGCTTATAATTATTTTCAGGAAGTACAAGCATTTGAACGGAACGATTGAAAATATACAAGAACATTTTTTGTGAGCTAAAAAGAGTGAGGCTACGGTGCTATGCATAGTACGGATTGGGTCCGCGCTACGGCTCAAAATTTAACTTTTTAAAATTCTAACGGTCGATCTGAACCGTTCAACATGATTATAAAATGAATATGTACTTGCAAACCAAAGTTTACATTTTTTTCGAATTTTTTTACTATTTTTTCGAAAATCACTTGATCTGAACATTCTGGACCATCCAAAAACAGCCTATCTAAAAAAATAGTAAAAAAATTCGAAAGACTGTAAAATTTGGTTTGCAAGTACATATTCATTTTATAATCATGTTGAACGATTCGGATCGACCTTTAGGATTTTAAAAAGTCAAATTTTGAACCGTAGCACGGACCCAA
Organism: Carex parvula; assembly: GCA_025461045.1. Lineage (NCBI taxonomy): Eukaryota > Viridiplantae > Streptophyta > Magnoliopsida > Poales > Cyperaceae > Carex > Carex parvula. The sequence continues at coordinate 148,104 of JAJGRW010000810.1, forward strand.
TCCGTGCTATGCATAGCACCGTAGTCTCACTCGCTAAAAAATTAAACAATTCGTACTTCATGGCCACAATATAATTGAAATTTCAAAGATGCATTGTATAAAATTTCAGAACGGTAAATTAGGTAAGTGAAGACCATTTTAAACTTTTGGTTATGTATGATGTTTTAAATATAAAAAAACGCGTCGTTACGCTCTAAAATTAATTGACTCAGCTGACTCAGCTCTTCAAACATTTTATATTTTTTTGTGGCATTAAAGGCCCATGGGCCGGCATTTCATTGAAAACAACAAATTAGGGTTTGCTGAGGTGCATAGCTTTTTTGGACAATATGTAAGCTCAAACATTTTATATTTGTTTGTGCGAAATGTCAATTTTTTGACAAAAATTTAAATTTTTATAATCGCAAAAAACAAAAACAAAATTGAGGCTCCATTAACATTTAAGTGACATGGAGAAAATATTGAAAAATAATATAATTCATCTTTTATTGAGTCAAAATTTTGTCATTTGTAGTATTGTCAGATAATTAGCTGACTTTTTAAGTTGCAAAGTTTAAGTACTTCATTTTGATCCGCTCATTTATCATCATATATATATATATGAGAGGAGGTATCTTCATACCTCATCATACTTCATATTTTATATTTTTGTTGTTAAAATTTAAACTATCGAGCCAATCCGTTCAACATGATATCCATACTAAAATTGCTTGAGGTGAAATTTTATAATTTTTGAAGTTCTTTTACTATATTTTAAAATAGGTACAAAATTACTTTTTCTGGCCCGTTCAAAAACAGTAATTTTTTACTTATCTTAAAAATTAGTAAAGAATTTTCAAAAAAATTAAAATTTCATCCCCAAACATATTTTAGTATGGATATCATACTGAGCGATTCGGATCGATAATTTAGACTTTAAAAACGAAAATATAAACTATGAAGTATGATAAGGTATGAAAGGCATGAGGTATTAGCAATGAATGTTGTTAAATGCGGTTTTGTTCATGCATGTGGAAGGTCACAGCATACCGCATATGCAATATGCGGCCACATATGTGGATTTTCATGCGGACTTATATATGTAAATTTAAAAATGAGAATCCATATATATATATATATATATATATATATATATTCATTTGCGTGTATTTTATACTACATATATTTTATACTACGTTTATTTTATTTTTTTAATTAATTAAAATAACATTTGTATGGACTGCATGGTATAACGCGATATGTGTGCGGTCTGTATGGACTGCATATGTGGTTGTATATGAAAAATTGCATATATGAGACTGCATGAAGATCTTCATGTAGTTTCCAATTGCATAAGCACGTGCGGTCGCAGTTAACAACACTGCTATTAGAACCCTCCTCTATGTATAAAACAACATTAATGGATGCATTGGGATTCATTAGACAAAAGTTTTTGAAAAGAACAAAACCTGAATTCGAGAAAATTGTTGCTTTGAATTGAAAATACCAAAGAATAAAAAAAAGTCAGTCAGGCGTTTGCTCGCACATGATTTGCCATCGGAGTTTGAATCTGATTCCTTGACTTCATGGTAAATCCATCTCAGTTACACGTTAATAAATTCGGTGTTAGAAACTTCGACGGACTTCTATTCATCGGGATCTCGCTAAGATCTTCTATAACTACCAGCATATATATTCACATGTTGTATCGCAAATTAAGCCCAGTAAGTATTAGAAGCAGCCGAGCAGCGAGAGCCAATTTTTTTTATTAATATCCAAAATTAAATAGAAAAATACAGAAATACTCACGATTTTTTAGAATTTTTAAAAATGTCTAAACTGTCGAGATTCTCGATGGTTCACTTTCTTTCAGAACTGCCAGGATTGGCGGTCCAGAAAGAAAGTGGACCGCCGAGAATCTCGACGGTTTGGGCAATATATTTTTTTTAAATTAATGTTTGGTGCTTACTTCCTCTCAGTTCACAAGTACCGAGAAAATTGTTTATTGATCAAATACAATTTAAATTATTTATGCAACAAAATGTTTTATAAATACAAGTTTCATGATTTTTTTTTTAATCTATCAAGTATAAGTTCCTTTCTTATTGAAAAAAAAATATTATGTTTATTTTTATTATATATTTAACATTTATTTTTCTTGAAATCAATTTTATAACTTATTGTTATTTTTCAGAAATTTCAATTGCAGTTTTGAGGTCTTAAAAGATGTTTTTTTTTTTTTTGCAATTCTGAGTGCACGGGACATGTTGTAAGATAGACCTTAGCTTATCTTCAAAATCCAAATTTCCTCCCCCAAGCTTTCCGAAAAGTGATCGAACGCTCAAAACAGAGTTTCCTACAGAAAATTATAGCCGGTCAAAGTTATTTTAGACAGATACATTCAGATTTCAAATTGAATATACGTATTAAAAAAGCCGAACCCTTGTCACTGATTTTGTTTTCTCCGGCCGATTTTCCTCCGAATAAGAAACTTAAAACATTGAAAAAACACAATTTATCACTAACTGTGTGTCATATCAGGTTCTGATCAAGAAATGATAGATTTAATATAAACCGAGAGGAAGTAAGCACCATACCTCAATTTAAAAAAATAAAATAAAAAAACAGGGCCGTCAGTGATCTCGGCGGTCTACTTTCTTTCTGGACCGCCAGGAATCCTGTCGGTTTTGAAAGAAAGTGAATCGTCGAGAATTTCAGCAGTTTGGGCATTTTTATAAATACTAAAAAAACGTGGGCATTAATTGCTAGCGGTCCAGAAAGAAAGTGGACTGCCGATAATCTCTCGGTAGTTTGAATATTTTTATAAATACAAAAAAATTATGGGCATTTGTGTTATTTTCTAGGATAATAATAAAAATTCGGCAGGGAGAGCATGAGCATCTCAGCTTTTGGTATGCGTTCAGATTCGTGTGTTATATTATTCCGATGGCTTAGATTCGTTAATTTCTGAGCAAAAGATTCAGCTGCTCTAATTGGTGAGTTATATGTGGCAAGTGGCCGTTCATAGAGAGTCCGCATCGTCTACATTATCTTTTGAGTTAATACATTTTGGGGGTCTGAATTTAAACTAAGCTAATTCAGCACTTACCTATAAAGCAGGGAACTCTTTAATATTAGTGCAGATCAGATTAGCACAGATCTTAAAACTAATCAGACCATACTGATATTATTAACTCAAAAGATTTGCTTTAGTTAATACAGAGGATACGAATTCGTTTCAAAGAAACGAGACTAAACATCAACCTTCACAAATCACAATTCACAAAATACATAGTGGGACCCACCACCACTACATATATTTGTCGAGATTTGTCGCGTTGCGAACATGTGTTGAGTGGAATTTTAAGGTTCTTGAGACTGAGTCTGTACGAATTTTAATGCAATTGAACAGTTTATAAAGGGCTTTCATTTTGATTGTGGAGGATGAAGAAGAAATTTTAGATAAATAAAGGAGGAGGAAGAAAGAATATTAAAGTTTAATCGAAATTTTGGATATTATGGAGTTTCCAGGAAGAAATTGACTATTTTGAAAGTTTATGTGAGCACACTATAAATTCTATAAATTATTAATTTATTATCTAATAAAATTTGAAAATTTCAAGATGGGCCAAACTGGAGAATTGAAAACGGAAACATGACACGACAAACATTTGATGACGTTTCAGTTTTGGGCTTTGATATCAAGATTTACACTTATTTTAATGCAATTGGGCTCACCTAGTTTTAAAAAGCCCTAAGATTAAGTACCATGGAAATGATTTTGACAACGGGAATTTGCTTAATTTCTTAATTTTAGTAAAAAGCAGGGGATTAAAATGATTCTAAAGATAATAAAATCGCTTAACTGAAACCTACTTAACTCCCCTTTCTTTAAAAAAATATGAAAACAATAATTAACGGACAATTGTATTCGAAACATTTTAATGCATGACAACGTAAAAAGATCTATATCAAAATTAGTCACATAACAAAAATACATTGCATGTCTTATAGGCAGGGGCGGACCCACCTAGTCCAGGGGTCAACTTTCCCTCCTTGAATTTTCAAATTTTATACAAATTTATAGGTTCGGACTGACTTTGCCCTTCTTTGGAATTTTATTTGCCCCCCTCTAGATTTATGATTTGTAATTAATGTTAAATTTAGAGTTAAAATTATGATAAGTTTCTTGAATTCTAATTAGTAATTAGGGTTAGAAGTCAGAGTGCTGGAAATTAAAAGTCAGAGCATTGAAAACTATAAATTAGAGCATTGTTTTTTTTTATCTAGTATCCGATTAGCTAATGAGTTTGAACCCGATTAACTATTCAAATCCGATTTGTAATTTTCTTGCCCCTCTCTGATGAAAATCCTGGATCCGCCTCTACTTATAGCATAATTTATAATTATTTTGATTTGTTATTCAAAGTTTCTGCATGCATGGTATTAGAATTGTTAAGTCATATATTAGTCTACCGCAAAAACACCACAATACCTCATAATCTAATTGTTTTCCTGACTCATATTTTATAGATACCAAACTGTCAGGATGTACACTTGAACAGTCATGTTTCATTTCTTCATAGTTGTGCTAATTAGCACAATAATGATGATAATGACGACCAAGATGTCATGATCAAATTGACAAGAAGATGATAAGATCATATCTCATTATCATCAACAGCAATAATATTTCAAATTTGACCAAATGATGCAAAGCTTCACCTTTTTTTGTTTGAAGATATGTGAAAAAGATAGAACCACTCTATCTCTCTCATGTATGATCTTCATATTTTGAAAAAAAAAAAACAAATAAATAATACTCAAATTAATAGGAAATAAAAATATCAAACTTACGAATTGTGTATGTAAAATCCAGCTTTATGTTGAGCAGCAAAACTGATACCAAGAGGCAGGGTATCAAGAGGCGCGCACAATCAACTCCGGCCCTTATTATTCTTGCCATGATTGCATGATCTCTTGTTTCTTCTTTTTCTTCAAACATGCTCAATCAAGTTCAACTTCTATGGATATATATATGCATGTACTCGTAACTTCTTCCAGTAAAGGAAAAAATATAAACGTATTCTATATGTCTTTGAATACAGAAATGGATGATAATGTAGATAGGGATATAATTGACAGTTTTTTACTCATTCAATGTTCAATATGCATTATATAAACACACACGCAATTTGGGACTGGAATTGGACGGAATAGTCTCATTAGGTGGCTTCAATGCAGAAAATGATGACAATTTTAGTGAAAGCGAGATGTTGTTTTTGAAAACTTATTATTATGTCCCTAGTTTTAGTATTATTTGCACAAAATAAATATATTTGTGACCATTGAATTTGAAATTTTAGGGGTGATTAATGAGCGAGCATGAGCGAGTTGGGGTATGCTCATGCTCGGCTCATTAGCTTAATGAGCGAGTTAGAGCGAGTTGTTAATGAGCGAGTTGCCGAGTTGTTTAAAATACATCATTCAAAAACTAATTTTCATTTATAAAATTTAATAAATTATCATAATTCAACATAATTAAACGGTACAATTTAACAAAAAAATGTCCATAAGTAAATTTAACAAAATCAAACAACTATCTTCTTGTCGTTCTCACAGCCCTACATGTCACATACTCAAAGTTATTTCCTTGTCACATACATACAAATCTTCATACTCTTGGAATTTTTATTTTTTTTTGGATCAGGTTTTTTGTTGGGCTTGCCTACCCTTGGCCCAGAGTCCAGCAACATGAGAGATCAATCGAAAAAAAAAAACCTTCGCTCTGCTAAGACGCGACGCCGCTTGTGCATGATACGCGATATGCCACTCTGCTGAGACACGATGCCGCTGTGCGAAGGAGAAAGAATCGGCACCTGTGCCTGCTGATCGTCGCCTGTGTGCCGCCTGCGCAAAGGAGAAAGGAGCGGAGTTTATTTTTTTTTTCTGTAAATGCTCATCTCCTCCTGGATAATACTGTTTTGTCATGCTTGCATTCAATTTCACGAGTTTTTGGCCTTTTGTTTATATCTAATTGCATATTTAATTAGGTCCTTGATACCTAGATTTAGAGTATTGAAAAGGGTCCGGGTCGGGTCGGTCCGGTCCAAACCCGACCGGTCCCCGGGTTGACTCGGGCACGGGTTAGCCCGGGTCAACGGGTTGAGTCGGGTAGGGGGGTCGGGTTGGGGTCTGAGTTGGCCGATCCTTACCCGGCCTAAACCCGGCGGGTTTGGTGGGGGCGGGTTAGGTCGGGTCGGGGGTCGGTCCGGTCCGGGTAGGTCCTGTCCGGTTTTTTTTTTTTTTTCTGTTTCTGTTTCCAGAGACGTTTTTCATATGTTTTTTTTTCAGTTTTTTTCATTTGAACTCAATATATTTTTGTTATAACAAAATCAAATTAAGTTAAAAAAAAAAGTCTAATTCAAATTTTAAAATTCTAAGTCTAATTCAAAATAAATATAACTTGTTCTAACTTATTTTAAAAATCTATTTTACAACAACAACTTATAACTCTAACAAAATAAAATATTTTCAAACAAATAAGTCTACCAAATCCAACATATTCAAAAATAAAATATAAATCCAACATATTTATCTAACAAATCTAACTTATTTATCTAACTTACCTATCTAACATATTTAAAAATTAACAAGAATTTAAAAAATAAAATCTAACATATTCAAATCTATTTAAAAAATAAATCTATTTATCTAACCTATTTATAAATAAAATACCTATTTTAAAAAGTAAAATCTAACCTATTTCAAAATAAATCCGAATTTCAAAATAAAATACAATAATCTAACAAATCCAATAATCTAACATATTTCAAAATATTCAAATGTAACCTATTACAAACTAAATATAACATATTTAAAAATAAATATAACTATCCAACAAATTCAAAAATAAAATATAACTTATTTATCTAACCTATTTAAGATAAATCCGAATTTTAAAAAATAAAATCTAATCTATTTCAAAATAAATCCGAATTTCAAAATAAAATACAATAATCTAACAAATCCAATAATCTAACATATTCAAAAATAAAATCCAATAATCTAACATATTCAAAAATCTAACATATCCAATAATCTAATATATTCAAATCTTATTATCTAACATATTCAAAATTTAAAAAATAAAATATAACATTTTTAAATTAAAGGCAACACCTCTGGTTCTGGTCCTCTGCTAAGTGGCAAGTGCTAACCAAGCCAAACTGCCAAAGGCAGTTGACCATTTTCGTTGGTCCCCCAGCGCAAGCCAGAGGCAACACAAGGTCACAAGCCAGAGGCAAGTGCCAAGTAGGCAGCAAAAGCAGGAGGGAAAAAAAAATTCCGAACTTTGAAAAAATTCAGTGGGGTCGGGTTGGCCGGGTTGGGACGGGTCCCGCCGGGTCTGGGGGGGGGTTAGGTCGGGTTAGGGTCGGGTTTAGGTCGGGTTAGGGAGGGTTAACCCGGGTTAGGGTCGGGTTCACCCGGGTTAGGCCGGGTTTGACCCGGGTTATGGTCGGGTTCACCCGGGTTAGGCCGGGTTTAGGGTCGGGTTCGGGCGGGGCGGGTCGGATTTTGGCCGGTTCGGGTCGGGTTCGGATAGGCGGGTTGAAACGGTGGGGGTATGGTCGGGTTTCGCTCAGAAAACCGCATCCGATCCGTTTCAAACCCGACCCAACCCTTTAGGACGGTTCGGGTCGGGTTCAAGGTCGGATCCGGGTCGGTCCGGGTCCGGGTCCCGGGTTTGGTCGGTCCGGGTCGACCCGCCCGGGTTTAATCAATACACTACCTAGATTCAATGCATTTTAAATCAAATCATCCCTTTTATTTTGCTCTTTCTAGATGCGTTGGGTTTATTCTGTTATGCATACTCTTAGAAACCTAGATATAATAAAGAACTGTTATTGCAGATTTCCTTTTCTCTTTGATTTGGAATATCCCTTACAATTTGGCTACTTTCACTCTTGAGAAAAAGAGCACTAGATACAGTGGAGAAGCATATCAAATATGAAAATGCATGCTCAACATACATACTTCTGGGAGCACTGGAAAAGGCAAGTATTGTTGGATCAAATATCCAACATTGAGCATATATGTAATATAATTATGAATTGTATACTGTTAATATGATTGTCACAATTAAAGTGATATAATATGGAATTAAAACATTAGACAATCTATGTATTCAATAGGATGTGGTCCATAAATGTGCAGAACAATTTGGACGAAGATCAAATTATTGATGGACTGATTCTGAGAGTTGCAAATAAAGAAAACTGTTTTTAGAACCCTGAGTGCGGACGCACTGAGCCCCAGTGCGGACGCACTAAGTACTTAGCCAAATTTTGGGAACTTCAGTTCAGAAACTGGAAAGAAGTCCGAGCCCAGTGCGGACGCACTCAGGACTTAGACGATTTTCTGAACTGCAGTGCAGAAAATGGAAAAAGTCCGAGCCCAGTGCGGACGCACTCAGGACTTAGACAATTTCCTGAAGTTCAGTGTAGAAACTGAGAAAAGTCCGAGCCTAGTGCGGACACACTGAGCACCAGTGCGGACGCACTCAGGACTTAGGAAAAATCCAGGGCTGAAGATAAACAGTTATTTGGAAGCGTCTTAACCCAGTGCGGACGCACTGAGTCCCAGTGTGACCCAGTGTAGACGCACTCGCGGTGCCAGATGTGTAATACTATATAAGGATGGTCCCTAAGGCACAAGATAACCAACTCAACTCATAATTCTGGAAATAGGTTATTCTTAGACAGAATTTTTGAGTGCCTTCTCCCTTCTTTCTCCATTAAAGAATTGAGAGGAGAGATTCATAAGAAAATTGGAGAGGATTTCTCAAGGGCGTGTCTTGTTGCTTTGGAAGATCTAATCCACAATCCAACCATAAAGGCGAGAAGGACTTCTTGCCGTTAAAGACTTGTCTCGCGCTCACGGAGATGACTTGCTAAAGACTTTGGATATTCCATGGAAAACGGCATGGAATTAGGTATAATTCCGCACTTAAGATTATGTTTTCGGGTATCTTTGGCATAGGACGGTCCTTAGGTTTAAGGTGGGGATTGTTTCTTCTTCCCCGGAGTGTAAGTGTTTGACCCCTAGATGAGATGTAATTGTTTGATCTCTAGATAAGGCGTAAGTGTTTGGCTTTTAAGATCCCCCAACAAGTGGTATCAGAGCCTTCCTATGCCGAAGGATTAGGTCTTTAAGGATCTAGAGAGAATTAGGAATTGATGTTGTTTTTTCGTTGATTTTCTTGATTTTCTTGATATGAAAATTTAAGTTTTGAGAGCACAAAAGTTTTATTTGAAATCATGATTGCCTAAAAGATGAATTATTAATTTGGTTAGGGTTTGCTCGAAGATTTTCACTTGGAATCGCAAAATTCTGATCAAATAATGTTCGATCCTGAAAAATTTCTGTTTTTTGGGCAGTTATGAAATTAGAGTTTTAGGAAATTTATTTTAATAAATTTTCTAAAACAACAATTTACAAATTTAGAAGAAATTTCTAAATTTGAAAGGCTATTTAAGGTGCTTCCAATCTTTAATTAAAATCTCTCTAGATCATGTCTTAATTCAGCATAACAAATGCAATTATTTTTCAATTTCTGAAAAAAAAAAATTATAACTGCAGTTGTTATGATGCAATTATATTTATTTAATTGTAATTTTATTTTATGGAATAAGTATAAATTATAATTCCTTTAAAGGCATTAAAGTTATATATATCTTGAATTAAATTAATTGAGTCATTATTGTACCCTCCGGTGCCTCTATTGACAAAGATAATTTAGATTCATTATATAAAAGAAAATTAAGTGTACATTTAATTGAAGCAATCATATATCGGCCCTCCGGAAGATAGTGTTTGTTAAAGTTTTATGTACAGTTGAGTGATATTAAGTGTGATGATGATTATTATGCTTTATACATATGTCATTGATGTCTCATTATTTGACCTATAAATCCGACCAATTTCTGTACCAAAATCTGTGTTTTAAACCACCAAATCGTGTCTTTTATTGAATATCTATAGAATGTGGTACTGCTACATTTTTATTCTTACTTTGCAGAAAACGAGCGAAATCAGGAAAGATTGTGAGTTCTGGAGCCCTACACGCAGGCCGCGTCAGATCCCACGCGGGTCGCGTCACTCGTAACTCCGTTTTGAGCATATGACCACTTTTCGGAAAGCTTGTGAGAAGATCTACAATCTGAGCCAAAGGCACGCGGGCCGTGTCAGATCTCACGCGGGTCGCGTCAGACTTTTTCGGAAACAAAAGCAGAATTGGAAACAGAGGCTAATTGAAGAAAGGTCGGCCAGAAAAGCTATAAGAGGGGATTTCTTGCACCTGAGAGGGCATTCTGGATCTGAGGGACAATTCCTAGGGTTAGGAGAGCCGGCTGGCTGGGAGACGAAGAAGAGAGGAGCTGAACGAGAGTTTTGCGACGAATCTTCATCGTTCTTCTAGTTTTTCTATGAACTCCTTTATCTTTATTTGTTTTGCTTTCTCTTTGACTATGTGTGAGTAGTTTACTTAGTTTCTAGGGTTACGATGTAGTTTGATACTTTGTTTTGTATGCATGTTGTTTGAATTTGTGTTGAATGTTAGTGTTTAATTGTTTGAGTAGTATTTTAATTGCTTTGTTGAAGTTGATTGAATGATTCTTGATTGTCTACTGTTAGATGTCTATAGCATCTTTTCTAGTACTTTGGCCTTGATGTTTCTCTCAACCAAACTTAGTATTTGAGGTAGGTTTACGAGCCGTGAGGCGAGACCAAAAAGTAACTGAGAGGTGAACTTTTTCACTTATCGAGAGGTAGTGGTTACCTTTAGTAAACCGGACAATTAACTTACATTAAAAACCTAAGAAGGTGAAATTGCATTTCCGGTACCAGGTTTATTAAGCCAACAAACGAGAGTTGAGGTTTAGGAACATTAGATTCGGTCAATGAATCCTTACACTAAAGAACAATGCAAAAACAGACAACTGCTACATTTACTCGAGGTCCACGCGGACCGCGTATGAGAGTACGCGGGTCGTGTCTTCCATGCGGACCGCGTATGAAAGTACGCGGGTCGTGTGAATGGTACTGAGAGGCAAGGTTGATAATGAAATCGAAAATCCTGGAAAACGCTTTTCTTTATCTGATAAAAACCAAACTTTATTTTCTGTTATTTCAATTATTTCTATCATTACTGAACTTAGGAAATTAAACAAACCAAATCAACATTTTTCAACTTCTAGTACCTAATTGATTTAAGTAGAGTTCCAGATTAGATTTTGAACCGTCCTGTGGATCGATACCTGACTAGATTATACGACAGGATTGTGCACTTGCTTTCTTAGTCGGAAGTTAAATCAAGGTTAAAAGCTACAGCTTGCTGTAGTGAAACTTTGTGATACACTTTTGTGCGAACAGTCATAATGTCAGCCCTCCGGAAGGCATGTTGTCAATATGTTAATGAATCATCAATACTTTATTATTGCGACAAAGCATCATAAGAAATTAATTTGTTACCCTTCGGTAATCAATTAATGGAAACCGATACTTTGATAATAATGTACAGTTTAGCCTTTATTTGAATATAATTTATAAATTCAGATTTTTTGTTAAATCGTGGTTGTTTTGTGTGTCTTTTGTTCGAATTTTTCAGCTAGCATTACTACTGGCCTAAAAGACATTCCGATGTTAAATGGTACCAATTACAAGTATTGGCAGGAGAGTGTTATGATAACTCTCGGTGTCATGGATTTAGACTTGGCATTCAGAACTGACTGTCCCAAAATTACTACTACCTCAACCCCTGAAGAAAATAGGGTTGAGGAAAAGTGGGACAGATTTAATAGAGTGAGTCTAATGATTATGAAAAGGTCCATTCCAGAGGCATTTAGAGGCTCGATTTCTAATTCGATTACTAATGCTAAGAAATTTTTAGCCAAAGTTGAGACAGGGTTTGTCAAGAATGAAAAGTCTGAAATTGGTACACTCTTGACCAAACTTGTCTCAATGAAATATAAAGATAAGAGAAGTATTAGGGAGTACATCATGGAGATGTCTAGTGTTGTTTCAAAACTAATGGCACTTAAGTTGGAGATTTCTGATGATCTCTTAGTGCACTTGGCATTGATATCTCTTCCCTGCACACTTTGGACAGTTTAGGGTGAGCTATAATTGTCAAAAGGACAAATGGCCACTCAATGAACTCATCTTTTATTGTGTTGAAGAAGAGGAATTATTGAAACAACAGAAGACAGAAAGTGCCCATTTTGCTACAACTTCCAAATTTATGCCATCGGCTAAGCGTAAGAAATCAAATCATAATAAGGATAATAAGGATGCTGCAGTGAACACCAACAAGAAACAGGATAAGGGCAAATCAGTTGCCGTATTGGAAAGTGCCTGTTACTTCTGTGGTGCAGTTGGACACAAGAAGATGCATTGCCAGAATTATCATGCTTGGCGTGTTAAGAAAGGTACATCTCTTGTTATGGTTTGTACGGAAGTTAATTTATTTTCTGTATCTAGATATACTTGGTGGATAGATTCAGGTGCAACTACTCACATAAGTATATCTTTGCAGGGCTGCCTAAATTGCCGGAAGCCAAGTGATGATGAAAGATTCATCTTTGTGAGCGATGACAATAAAGTTGAGGTGGAAGCTATTGGGACTTATAGATTATTGTTAAAATTAGGATTTTATTTGAATTTGCATGAGACTTTTGTTGTACCATCTTTTAGACGTAACTTAATTTCAATTTCTGCATTAGATAAGTATGGATTTACTTGTGCTTTTGGAAATGGAAATTTCAGTTTGTTTCATGATTCAAAACAAGTTGGTTCTGATTTTCTTTCTGTTTATGATAATCTATATTCTTTGGATGTCAATTGTTCTTATATTGAAGCTTTGCATGTGGATACAAATAGTAAGAAAAGAAAATTAACAAATGAAAATTCAGCTTCATTATGGCACAATCGATTAGGTTACATTTCTAAACGCAGAATTGAGAGACTTGTATCTAATGAAATTCTTGAACTCTTAAATTTTTTAGATCTTAATGATTGTATAAATTGCATAAAAGAGAAACAAACCAATTTAAGAAAATATGAAGCCAAATGGTGTTCGGAAGTCTTGAAATTAATTCATACCGATATCTGTGGTATGTTTCCAACGGCCACAAGAAATGGTCAATGGTATTTTATTAGTTTCATAGATGACTATTCAAGATATGGCTACATATATTTGATTAAGGAAAATGCTCAAGCCCTTAACATGTTCAAAAATTTCAAAGCGGAAGTTGAGTTACAACTTCACAAACGCATTAAGGCCATTCGGTCTGACCGTGGTGGTGAATATTACGGCAGATATGATGGATCAGGTGAACAATGTAAAGGACCTTTTGCACATTTCATAGATGAATGCGGCATTGTGCCTCAGTATACATTGCCAGGTTCGCCGGCAATGAATGGTGTTTCTGAGAGGCTCAATCGAACGCTTAAGGACATGGTAAGAAGTATGATGAGTCGCACTTCTTTATCAAATAATCTATGGGGTGAAGCCTTAAAGATAGCAGCACATATCCTAAATAGAGTGCCCACTAAAGCAACTAACAAAACCTCATACGAAATTTGGAATGGGCGAAAGTCCAATTTAAAACATTTGCGTGTGTGGGGTTGTCCAGCTGAGCAAAGCCTTATAGGCCGCATGAAAAGAAACTGGATGAAAGAACTGTTAGTTGTTATTTTATTGGGTATCCCGAGCGATCAAGAGGTTATAAGTTTTATAATTCTACAGAACATTCAGTTTTTGAGACGAAAAATGCAAAATTTTTTGAGAATGTTGAGTTTGCGGGGGGAGATACAATAATGGATGAATTCGAAGAGGAGTATGCAAATATTCCCACAGGTGTTGAGAGTTTTGTAGATATTGAACCCATTTTAACTCAAAATACAATTGTCGAAAATCAAACCATTATTGAAGATCAAACTCAACAAGATCAAACAGTACAAAGTGAAATTCCAGAAATTCTGGAGAATGCTGTTGTTGGCCAGATTATTGTTGACAACAATGCTGGAAACCCTCAAGAAAATTCAGAAGTGCCAATAAGAAGATCCACTAGAGAGAAAAGGTCTGCAATATCTTCGGTTTATGTAGTTTACCTTCAAGAACATGAGTTTGATGTGGGCATGTTAGAAAATGACCCCATAAATTTTCAACAAGCCATGCAAGACTCTAATTCTAGCAAGTGGATCGATGCCATGAATGAGGAAAATAAAATCTATGGCTGACAATGACGTTTGGGAAATTATCCCATTACCTAAAGGAGCGAGACCCATTGGTTCAAAATGGATATTTAAGACCAAGAGGGATTCGAAAGGTAATGTGGAGAAATATAAGGCTCGTCTTGTGAAGGATGTGTGTTTTGAAAGTTATCTTTTTAATAATAATTTATATGTTGTTCATGATGAATATTATTATTCATGTTCCTTGAGATTTATATGTTATATCTTTGGAAGTGTTCAAGAAGATGCTCTTGGTCTTGAACTATAGAACTCCAAAGATGAGAAACATTTAATCACTAAATATGTTCACAATCGTGGTAATTAAGGAGGAACATTAATTACTGAGAAAGATTGTCATGTTGATTAAAGTACATTGAAGTTCTATAAATGTTGATAAAGCATTATCATTTAATAACATGAATATATAAATATGTATTTTATATATTGAACATGACCTAAATGAATGGAACATTATATGGATTGTGTTTTGTGTCATTAATATTTCCATTGTGTCTTTGGAATCTTAGATATGAGATATGTAGGTTTTTCACATGAGAAATATATAATGTGATTGCTATTTAAATTATATCTTATGATATAAATAAAATAGTAGTTCGTTGTGTACAACTTGTGCGGGAGAAATCTATATGTTAATATTATCATTGTCCCTCAATTTGAGTTATGATATTACTGGGCTCCTTGGTAAAGTAAAATTATATCGCATGCAATATAACTGATGTAGTTATAATTATAATTCACTTGAGAGACCAAGAAAAGAATATAATGCAAGAATGACACGATCCTATTTTGCATATTATTCATAATATCATGTGACAAGGATAGACACGAAATTAGTGGATTGAGTAAATGATTACTATGTCGTTTGGATAACTATAATGTAATGATAGAACCTCTTATAGTCAATAATATAAAGTTTTATATTATTGCCAAGATGACATAGATCCTCTGTACGGTCACACCAACTGAAGAGAAACAATAAGTATTTTATATTTCATAATGATGTATTAGATAAAATACATGAGATGAAATACTAAAATAAAATGTCATAATATGACATGCTTAGATCATAAATAAATTTGTGAAGTTATGCAAATATTATTTGGTAAAATATTTGAATGCATTATAAGAATAATAAGAATATTGCATAATTGAATAATATGATTAATATTATTTGTTCATAAATTAATTTATTAAACCAATCACAAGATGAGATTAGAGATAATAAAATAGCTAAATAAGACTAGTGGCAATTGTGTAAATAGTTCAAACTTTACACAAATGATAGCCATAACCCCTTGCCTATTTTAAGGGGTGTAATTAAGGAAATATGTGAGAAAAATTCTGCTCTTCTTCCTTGGCCGAAATTTCTCTTGAGCAGCCCACTTTTTCTCAAGACCAAAATACTAAGAAGGTGCTTCCTTACTTGGCTGAAAATTACACATTTTTCTCTCATCTCTTCTTGTTAGGTTTAGCCACCAAGAAATCAAATAGCTTGTTGATTTGAAGATCATTAGGTGGTTGGATCTAAGCCTTGAACTTCACATCCATCTATCTAAGAGGTGTGTAAGTTCGTTGTTTAGGTTCAAGGTGAACTAAGAGACGTTTTCGAGAAGAACACGAAATCTAGAAGAGAAACCGGCTTCTCTCCATCAAGAGATTTGACAATCTCTTTAGGTAAAGGTTTTATTTTTTTTCTCTTGCAATAAATTAGATGAGATAATTTATCTTAATTTAGTACACATTAGTTTGTTGAAGAAAATCTTGTTCGCTTTTGTCGTTAAAATAAAACCATTTGTGTATTGAGCCAAGTGGTGATGGGAAAATTTTAAATTCTCACCATATAGGCATACACGTGAAATCCCAACATCTTGTTGCTAAGGGTTTTACACAAAAAGAATGCATCGATTATAAAGAGACTTTATCTCCAATTTTATTGAAAAACTCTTTAAGGATTATATTGGCATTAGTTGCACATTTGATTTAGAGCTTCATCAGATGGATGTTAAGACTGGGTTTCTCAATGGTGACATTGAGGAAACAATCTATATGGTGCAACCAGAAAACTATGTGTCGGGAGACGCAAAGTCTATGGTGTGCAAACTTAAGAAATCCATCTATGGGCTAAAGCAAGCGTCTCGTCAGTGGTACTACAAATTCCACAATGTGATTATCTCATTTGATTTTGAGTCAAATCTTGTGGATGAGTGTATATACCTCAAGTTCTGTGGGAGTAAGTTTGTATTTCTGGTTTTATATGTAGATGACATATTGCTTGCCAGCAATGATATAAATATGTTGCATGAGACTAAGAAATTTCTAATGAAGAATTTTGAGATGAAAGATCTTGGTGATGCATCATTTGTCCTAGGGATTGAAATACTGAGGAATAGAACCCAAGGTATGTTAGGTTTATCTCAAAGGAATTATATCGAAAAGGTCCTGAAAAGATATGACATGCAAGACAATAAACCAGGAAATACCCCTATGGCAAAAGGAGACAAATTCAGTCTCAACCAATGCCCAAAGAATCCTTTAGAAAAGGAAGTAATGCAAAAGTATCCATATGCCTCAGTTGTTGGGAGCATCATATATGCGCAAGTGTGTACGCGTCCGGATATTGCGTTCATCACTGGCATGTTGGGCCGATACTTATCAAATCCAGGTCGAGATCATTGGAAAGCAGCCAAACGGGTCTTGAGGTACCTGAAGCGAACAAAAGATCACATGCTCACGTATCCGAGATCGGACAAGCTAGAGGTCATTGGGTATACCGACTCTGATTTTGGAGGATGTCAAGATAGCATGAAATCTACATCCGGTTACATTTTCATGTTAGCTGGAGGGGCTATTTCATAGAAGAGTGCTAAACAGTCACTTATAGCATCTTCCACAATGGCCGCAGAATTTGTAGCATGTCATGAGGCATTGAATCATGGTGTATGGCTGCGTAACTTTGTCACTAGGCTGCGTATAGTGGAGTCTATTGAGAGACCACTAAAATTGTATTGTGACAATAATTCAGCCATACTTTACGCAAATAACAACCGAAGTTCGTCAAAGTCTAAGTACATAGACATCAAGTTCTTGGTTGTAAAAGAGAGAGTGCAGAAGGGTCAGTTATCCATAGAACATATAGGGACAGACTCCATGTTAGCTGATCCACTTACTAAATGATTACCACCCAATAAGTTTGAAGAGCATGTTGCTCATATAGGTGTAATTTTTGTTAGAGAAATTCAATTTTAGTGGGAGTCTGTTGGTTGTTTATTTTAATGTTCTATTTACTTATTGTAATTTTGAATATGGAACTTGTGACAAAAAACAAGTTATTTATGTTATATGCATGGTATTGCAAAAGGATTGTTGTATGCATTCTATCTCTAATTTTTGTTTTGACCTTACAATTGAGTATGTGATTTGCGAATTGTTTATTTGAATTTTGCATTTTACAACAAGTTTATGAAATTTAGTTTCAAGTTTTAAGAAGGAGACCCAGTTAGAAATTGGCACAGTAAGATCACAATTACGTGTAATTTCTATGCTATACATCCACATCATAATTCATGTCATTTGGTTATGTTAGTACTGAGATTATTGATGGTCTAGTCATGACTAATATAAATGTGACGAAAGCCGCTTTAGTCCTTTGCTAATGTAATTAATGGAAAGAATTGGTTAGGGAATACATAAAGATGACAGAAAAGTATGTGCGCACATAAGATTAACAATACATAATTAAAAGAGTATGACATATTGCTCAAGTGGAAGATTGTTGGATCATATATCCAACGCTGAGCATATATGTAATATCATTATGAATTGTATACTTCAATATGATTGTCACAATTAAAGTGATCTAATATGAAATTAAGACATCAGACAATCTATGTATTCAATAGGATGTGGTCCATAAATGTGTAGAATAATTTGGGCTAAGATCAAATCATTGATGGACTGATTCTGAGATTTGTAAATAAAGAAAACTGTTTTCAGAACCCTGAGTGCGGACGCACTGAGCCCCAGTGCGGACGCACTCAGTACTTAGCCAAATTTTGGGAACTTCAGTTCAGAAACTGGAAAGAACTCCGAGCCAAGTGCGGACGCACTCAGGACTTAGACGATTTTCTGAACTGCAGTGTAGAAAATGGAAAAAGTCTGAGCCCAGTGTGGACGCACTCAAGACTTAGACAATTTCCTGAAGTTCAGTGTAGAAACTGAGAAAAGTCTGAGCCTAGTGCAGACGCACTGAGCACCAGTGCGGACGCACTCAGGACTTAGGAAAAATTCAGGGCTGAAAGATAAACAGTTATTTGGACACGTCTTAACCCAGTGCAGACGCACTCGCGGTGCCAGATGTGTAATACTATATAGGAATGGGTCCCCAAGGCACAAGATAACCAACTCAACTCATAATTCTGGAAAGAGGTTATTCTTAGACAGAATTTTTGAGTGCCTTCTCCCTTCTTTCTTCATTAAAGAATTGAGATGAGAGATCCATAAGGAAATTGGAGAGGATTTCTCAAGGGCGTGTCTTGTTGCTTTGGAAGATCTAATCCACAACCCAACCATAAAGGCGAGAAGGACTTCTTGCCGTTAAAGACTTGTCTCGCGCTCACGGAGACAGCTTGCTAAAGACTTTGGATATTCCATGGCAAACGGCATGGAATCAGGTATAATTCCACACTTAAGATTATGTTTTCGGGTTTCTTTGGCATAGGACGGTCCTTAGGTTTAAGGTGGGGATTGTTTCTTCTTCCCCGGAGTGTAAGTGTTTGACCCCTAAATGAGATGTAATTGTTTGATCTCTAGATAAGGCGTAAGTGTTTGGCCTTTAAGATCCCCCAACAAGTGTATCTTTCTTCAAGTCCTGTACACTTATATTTTAATTAGTTAATTTGAAGTAATTAAGCTAATTTCTAAAATCCAGCATCACAATCCTCTTATGCATGATCTTGATTGACAACTCCAGTACTCCAAGCTAGCAATAATTCACATGATGTAAACCATGGAAAGGAGCTTACACAATAATGGAAAATGAAATTCGAAATGAGCAAATGCACCTAAAATATTTTGAGAGGCAGAATATTATTGTTTGGGGGTCAATATTAGCAAGAATTTAACAAACTACATCCTTTGTTAAGTCTACAACTATTTTGTCAAAAGATTAAAAAAATATTGCAAAAAGAGTTACCATTATTAAAAATAAAAATAGAGATGAATTGACCTCACATACTTCTCAAGTGCGCCCGCCTCAGTTTTCAAAGGATTAAACATAAATAAGGTGAGTATTTGGGAAAGAGGAATATCCTTCTCCTAGTAAAAGTAATTTTGGTTACACAGTAGATATCACAAAATGTAAGATCTTTAAAAGAATTTCAGTGAAGAAGTGAACTGAATTAAATGTTAATCTAACAGTCAGCATGAATGTTCTGTTCTTTCATGAGGGATCCAAATTGCGAGGACTTGAAGTGTCATTTTGCAAGAATACATGATTGTTTGGTTACTTATGTTGAGAAATAGTTGTTTGATGAAGTAGATGATAAACGAATTATTCAACGATATCAAAAATATGAAAACCCGGAGAACAATGCTCCCTCTAATTACTTGACTATGTTGCATTAATATATTTCTTGTTTTTTATATGTAAAAGAATATTTGTAGCTTCGCCACTGATTATATACATGTAAAAAAAAGGAAGCATGCGGTTCATGTGAAACGTTCACATGATCGTGGATCAACGGAACTTTCCTGTTTTAGATCAGTATGTAGCTTTTCTTGTTCTTATTTTGAGTTATGGAAAAATTTATTGAGGAAAATTTAAATGGCGGCAAGTTATGATCAGCATTTATTTTTCTTATATTGTCCTTGATTTATCGGACGGATGGAATCAATTGCTAATTTATTTTTTCAGCTTAAAAAAGATTGCAATAAAGAAACATTCTAAATATATTTGATCCTTGCAATATTGAACTATATGTATAAGATCAATTTGTTTATTATAATTTGACTGACATGGATGTGGAATAAATTTAAATTACACTCTGTAATTGACCTACAACGCGCTTTGCTAGCTTTTTAAGCAATAACATATGGTGTTAGGTAATTGCATTCGAAGGTAAATAACACTATATGACTAAAAAGTGTGCTGTTTTCGTCACATCCACTAAGCAAACAAATCAAGCTGCCCAAGTTGTTTAGTTTTGAGGGTCCTTTCTGAAAATAATTTAAAACAGAGTTGTTTCTGAATATTTCCCAAGGTTGCCACTCATTTCAGATTTTTAAGACCACTCAGGCAGGTAGAGACAGACGCCCGATATTTTTATTAATACCCCAAAAAAAAAACAAATTATCAAATCTGCTCCCACCCCAAACTTATTTTTAAATCTACCCCAACCGCCCGTCGGCTGGGCGGTCCACTTTCCGGACCTGACCGTCCAGCAGGCGGGTGGTCCACTACCCTTACCTGACCGCCCAGCAGCTGGGCGGTCCGCTATAAAACCCCTATAAAAGGAGTTTTTCTCTCTCCTGATGAGCACAGTATTCATTCCCCCATTCCAACAAATTTTCAGAACCGAATGAGAGAAAGAGAGGTGATTTTGAGGCGATTTTGAGGTATGGACAGTAACAAACGAGGTAAGAAAGCGAGCAACCGAGATCGTGGCGTAGCGAGAGGAGGGTCAATTAGTGATCGAGGTAAAAATGAGGAAAAAAAGTACAAGTGTCAAATATGTCGTGATTTTTTTAATTGTGAGACATGTAAGCTGGAGGAATGGAGGAGACGACATGTTCAGTATAAAATTTCAGACGATGACTTTGTGGAAAACCCCTACGGCTTTGGTTTAAAAAAGAAGAAAGTTGATCCAGAGCCTCCAGCATCGGACGATAAGTTTGTTCCGTGTACTGGTAAGGCTACCACTTCGTCTGCTGCGACTGATCCAGATTAGACAAACTCTGATGATGATTTCGTGCCATGCACTTTCAAGGCTCGTTGTAAGAAGTAGATTTTTTAGAAATTTATGTTGTAGAATTTTTAGAAATTTATGTCGTAGACTTTATTTCATTAGTTTTGTGTTTGATTATATTTTATGTTATTAGTTTTTGTATACGTAATTAAGTAATAAAAATAACAAAAATAAAGCATATAAAATAATCGAGGCAAATAAAATATTGCATATTTCACAAACTACCAATTAGACTAGTTCACAATATACATCTAAAATAGTTCATAACATAATTTAACAAAACTTGGTAATCAGCGACGACGGCCGAACAAACTCAAAATACGACGTCTGGGTCTGGGTGCAGCTGGTTGTGCGGCACTACCGGATGTCTCTCCATGGCTACTACCGGTTCCTGGGCTTTCATGAGTGCGGTGGCTACTACCGGTTCCTGAGCTTTCATAAGTGCGGTGGCTACTACCGGTAGCCTCAGCAACAACTCTAGCATTTTCTCTTTCGTTGGCTTCGTTAATGGCATCTGCATTGCATTCCAGTTGAAATAAAATCAAAATAAAATATAAGTAAACAAATAAAACATAAGTAAATAAATAAAATATATAAATAAATAAAATCAACCGTACTTGCTCGCTGCCTGTCAGTTGTTGAACGGCGGGCCTGATGTCCCATTTGCCTACCTTCCATCTCGTCCATGGTCATTACTTGACGCTTGTGGGGTCTTCTTCCTTTTCTGATCCACCCGCTTGCGGGACAGACTCTATCACCAACATAGGGCGGCCACTGATACTGGTTGGGATAAGGATGGAAAGATGCACCACAAGTACTCCCAAGATAATCGGTACGGTACATGTCTGCGACATAATCATCCTCAGAGAAGTTTCTCTCTCGGCACACCGCCATAACATGAGAACAAGGTATGTGGGCCAACTGGATTCCTTGGCAAGTGCATGTTACAGTATTGTCAGGTGCAAAAATAACAACATACTTGAACATCCTTTTCACAAACTCCATAGTCCCATCCGGTCTACGGCCGGTTGGAGCAAACTCATCTGGACAGTGCACTTCGAATTCCAATTGGTTATCCCCGTACAGGACAACTCTCATAGCTGCACCTTTCTCCCTATGTTTTCTTAGTTTCCCCTCCATCCTTGTTGAAAACGTTTGATTCCTGAACAGTAATTCAGAAAATATAAGTCAACAAATAAGAATATACATACCTTGTCAAAATCTCTGAATAAAAATATACATACCTGGACAGTAATTCGAGGGCTTTAACATGCCGTGCAACAAACCATGCATTTAACTTGTAGAAGGTGTCCTCCACAATTGCTGCCACGGGCAACTGCCGGCTCTGCTTGAAAACAGCATTCAAGGACTCAGACCCATTTGTGGTCATAATTCCCCATCGGAAACCTCTATAACGGGCTGCAATATCTTCTCATATGCGAGTGGCTCAGCAAGATCGGCGGGATTATTTTTTCCACCTTGAGTAAGTACAAATTTGCCTTTGGACAGTACTGCAAAAAATAATTTAGATGAATTTAAGTAAATAATTCAGAAAATATAAGTCAACAAATAAAAATATACATACCTTGGCAAAATCTTTGAACATCTCTTCCACCCTTCTCGGCTTCTTCTTCTTGCAACCAATTCTGAATGTATCTGCAACCCATTTTTCAGATCCACAGTTCTTGTGTAGGTTGTCTGTAACATGTTGCATACACAGCCTGTGCACACAATCGCCGTTCGCTGTCGACCACCCGAAATCTGGGCGATCAAAAACATATTTGATTCCTTTGTGCTGGTCTGATATGACACAAAAGTACCGGTTGCCAACCACTTGTCTTCTTACGAATCTCATGAAAAATCCCCAGTTTTCCCCGTCCTCCTTCTCAACAATTGCAAAGGCCAAAGGCAACAACTGGTTTTCAGCATCATATGCACATGCGATCAGCAGTCTCCCGTCGTAACGGCCAGACAAGAAGCATGCATCTACACTGATGACCGGTCTAATGTATGGCACAGCTTGAATACATAGACCGAACGCCCATGCTATGGCCTTGAATTACAACGCGTTGTCGACAGTCCGTACGCCTATATTCCAACATTCAAAGACAGTGCCGGGATTTGTACTTGCTATGGCCTGCAGCAATGGTGCAAGCAAGTTGTATGAACCATGCCAGCTACCGAACATTCGGCAAATCGCAAGTTCACGCCCTCTCCACAACCTGTTGTATTTTGGAACGACATGCTTGTAAACGCGTCTGACATGTCTAGCGACCTCCTTAAGGCTCATCGATGGGTCCTCCTTAACGTCATTCTCAATTACATCGGCAATAAGTGAAGCCGTAAGATTTGCATGGTCTTTCCTTGATGACGCAGCCTTGCATGTGTGAGGTGGTTCACACTTCTTAATAATCCATGCCTCGCCCTTACCCACAGGGGTTGCATATAGACGGAAGTGGCAATGCACTTCGTCGGCACAAACAATTACTAACCTTCTTCGGTCCCTTTTTTCAATTCTGCACTCCCAGTTGCCGTGAAAATGGACCTCATATATTTTCTTCACAAGTTCATCTATGTTGGTGTAAACCTGCTGCGGAGCAAGCTCTTGACTGTACCTGACACGCGGCCCAAAAAATGAGATGTCTGCCTCTTCAAAAGCAGTGGTATCGTTGAATGTGGGGCACGGATGCCTATCTGTCCGACCTCTAATCGGAAATATGTCTTCCTTAGGTAAATAATCTCCATCACCTTCTAACAGGTCATCAGAATTCCAATCTCCTTCCATTCGTCACCTGTTTTCAAATTTCCTTGTGGTACGGCATCGAGCTCAGCATCAAGGTCAAGGTCTCTCCGGATAGCAACGGGTGACACTATAGGTATTGATGGTGGTACAGATGGAAATCTGGGTTGGATTGGGGTTTCAGGAGGAGGTGGTGGTGGTGGTAGATCGGTGGTAAAATCAGGTACATAATTCTCATAAACGGGTGATACGGGCGGTTCATAACTCGAGTGGCGGGGGTTGTCATACCTCGAGGGGCCGGGGTTGTCATAACTATAGTGGCGGGGGTTGTCATAACTAGAGTGGCGGGGGTTGTCATACCTCGAGTGCTCATGACCCGAGTTGTCATAACCCGAGTGCTCATAACTCGAGCTGTCATAACTCGAGTGATGCGGGTTGTCATAACCCGAGTGATCATAACCTCTATTTTCCCTAGATGTTCCAATCCCGGGTTCACGCTGAACTCTCCTGAAATATAAGTCTATTACCATTACCCCCTATGACTCAAAAGTGTTGTAAACACTCCTCCATAACGACTTATCTGTTACTGGATACCTGGTATAGTAAGGTCTACCACCACTTACTGTGTTAATCCGGGTAGCTAAATCTATATCACACCGGTTGGGGTTCACACCAATTTTTTCATACACTATTCCTTTCAGTTCAACAAATGAGGTATTTTCATTTACCTCGAAGCCGTAGGTTGCTTCCTTAGTGTACTGTGCTCCCTCCGCACCCCGGGTAAACTTCCCGCCCACATACAGTGCAACCAACATATTTCCGTTCTGGAATTACTGTTCTGGAATTACTGTTCTGGAAATACTGTGCGGAAATTACTGTGCTGAAATTACTGTGCTGGAATTACTGTGCTGGAATTACTGTGCACGAATTACTGTTCACCATCGCCTCAAAATCGCTTCTCTTTCTCTCATTCGGTTCTGGAAATTTGTTGGAATGGGGGAATGAATACTGTGCTCATCAGGAGAGAGAAAAACCCCTTTTATAGGAGTTTTATAGCGGACCGCCCAGCTGCTGGGCGGTCAGGTAAGGGTGGTGGACCGCCCGCCTGCTGGGCGGTCAGGTCCGGAAAGTGGACCGCCCAGCCGACGGGCAGTTGGGGTAGATTTAAAAATAAGTTTGGGGTGGGGGCAGATTTGATAATTTGTTTTTTTTTTTGGGGTATTAATAAAAATATCGGGACAGACGCACACAAGAAAAGCTATATCCATGGAATAAACGAAGTATTATAATATTATTGAGAGCATGCATCCACCTAATTTTATTAACAAATTGTTGTTTAAATGTCAACAATGCAACTCTAGTTAGAAAAAAATAATGTCACAATAATATAAGCCACTGCAATTTTCTCCTAAGAAAAATCCCACAAAAAAAAAATTAAATGACCCCCAAACGCCCCCCCCCCCCCCCCCCCCCCCCCTAACAGAATCACTATACAATATACAAATTTCAGTATCTTTGTCCTCTATTGGACATAAGACTTAAAAACATCAATCAAAACTCCTTTGAATCTATCCACATTGAGCATTATATTTTGCTCATTCAAAAAAATCCTATACATGGTATCCCATCCTTGGTCATGTATTGCTTGAGGGTTTGTAAACACTGCATGATCCCTTGGGTATTTGTAAATAAGGGTACTTTCATCTTCTTTTATCTCATGCTCCACATATCTCAGGCCCATGTCAGGTAAAGGGATGCCATAATCATGCCTCCCCACAAAGCCCAAATCACCCCATGGTAGAATTTGTATAACAGTGCCATTTGTTGGTAGATACAACATGTTGGCTAGACCAGCACCATGCACACCTAACATAACATCACAGGAGTTCACCACATGTGCAAACTTGGGGAATTCTCTAGTTTTGTCTGGATCAGCAGCTACAACCCTAAACCCTATTTTCTTGGCCATTGCAATCAATTGCTTCTCGTTGACTATAGCTCTTGTACCTCTCCTCAACAGAATAACCAACCTAGGTCTTCTCCCAGATTTCAGGTCAATAACCCTGGTAGAGGATCTTTTAAGTGAGAAGGATTTTCTAATGAAAGCTCTGAAATCTTGCATTGTGTAACCGTTCGGTGATTGGGTCGGGTCGACACCCATGGGCTTGTGCGATTTGACCCCAATTTGAGCCGAGGGAAAGCAATGCACATTTTTGTCTTGGTCTAGGTTTAAAATGGGGTAGGGAGAAAGGGTCTTGATTATGGGGAGGTACTTGAAAATCCACCACCAACTCATGTCAGTAACTGCGAACTGCACTTTTCCTTCGTACTGGTTTGCCGCAAGAAAAAGTGGAATCAGTATATCTGTGTAGTCATGAAATACATTCCCAACGAAGCCCCCTGAAATGAATAAAAGTAAAAAGAAAAAGTTAATATTAACATTTTTAGTTAACTTCTACAGCTATTTGTTTAACATAATTGATATTTTGGCCAGACTAAATGGGTATAATTAGCTTAATAGTCATTACCTGTGGAGAAAACAACAACTGGTACATCATGATGCACAGTACAAGGTGGTGCCTGATCTGGTAAAGCCTGTTTGACATTAACTTCTCTGATTTTTTGCATAGTTGGCCTCTCCCATTTGCGCGCATATGGCCGAATCTTTGACTCAGTGGTATCTTGCGCAGTCGGTGAAACAAGAAAAACGGTAGAGTAGGTGCCTATGACTCTCACATCTCCTTCCATTGTACATGTATCAGCTCTTGGGTGCGTGAAGTCGCACTCTAGCTTGTTCTTTTGGTTTTGGTTTGAAGGGATTTCTTCTGAATTATGCAAGTAAGATTGTCAGGGAAACAAATATGTAAAGTTTTAATTTTTAATGTTTCTATGGCTGTGCCAGACTGATCGTCGTCTAAATCTTGTTTTGAAACAGAGTCTGTTTTAATTCCATTTTTGGTTCCATTTCAATACTGTTTTTCAAAGTAATTAATATATAAATGGTTTTCAACAAGGTATGAAATTAGTGTACCTGACTTGATATCCTCCTGATTTTCAGAATTAACTGATTGGGATTCAGTGGTTTCAGACTTCTCCTCTGCACTGAGTTCTGTTTTTGAACTTTCAGTAGTTTCGTCTTGATTCCATTGTTCAGTTAATTTAGTTGGTAACATCATTTCTCCACTATCATCTATTAAATACAGATAAAAAAATCAGGATAACTCACAGGAACTTACCTTGATAGTATAATTTGTTTTTCAAAGGAAATACATACCCTGATTCGAATTGTTAGAGTCGTCCTCTTCTGCAGGAATGGCCAACTCATTTGTTTCTTTAACTGAAAGGGAATAATAAAATGCACCTATTTAGGAAATAAATAAAATTTAATTTTACTACCTTTATTTCTTTTTCCCTAGTTATTCCATCAGAAAGGAACTGTGGAGAGAAAGAAACCACAGGCGGTTTTCTGCTAAACAAATAAATGTTGCCACACTAATCAATGTGACGATGCTTGAAAATTATACATAAAGGGGAAATCTTCTTGGAGATTAGCCTTCCATTTGTGTCAAACTTGTTGTATATTATAAGGCAATTGGCAAACTAATCATAAATAAGAAATAGAAAATTATTCCTCTCGAAATCCCTAGCTGCTCTGTTTTGGATTATGACTAAACAAGCTCTGGTCTTTCTACAGAATAACTAGAACATATTGTTGAAAGAACAAAAAAAAATTCCCAATGTTTAAGAAATCAAGAGGAATATAAATCAAAGCGAATTCATGTACTAACCTACTAATTCTTCCTTAGGATTTGTATCTTCACTTGAAACAGTAGGTAAGGTGGGTTTCTCATCATTATCTGCACAAAGCATAAAATCCAAATTTTGAGAAAAAGAAAAATACAAAGTCTTTCAAATATAGAAGATCTTGAATGATGAATAAATATATATAGTGCAACTTTTCATTAAATACCTGACTTTAAGTCCCCGGAATTGAGCTTGTCGTGATTTGGTTCTATCACTGCATATCATAATTTTTGGGAAAAAGAAATTAGCATGCACGCTATTAAGAAAAAATTTCTGGGACTTCTATGAGTATTAAAAAAGCCAAAAAAAAAAATCTTTATTTTTTTTGTTAAAAATTGGTGATTGGGGACCATTAGTCTTGTTCTGTGGTTCATCAGCGCTATTCTTTATCACTCCCAATGTTTATCTAATTATTCATTATTTCTCTAGCTCTTTTGGGGGAGATTTAATCAGTCATCTTAATTTCAACAAAGATTGAAAATTAAAAAGCACTGTAGTTTGTATGAATTGGTGTATACTTATCAAAGTATTGGTCTCACTTGTTGTTTTCTCATTTGAACCCAAATCTTCTGTCATTCTGATAGGTAAATTAATGACGCCATCATTTCCTGTGCATAAAGACATAGTTAGAATCATAAATTGTTTAATAGAAAATAAACAAAACAAGTAGAGAGTCACCATTACCTGAGCTGGAATTTTCTGACTTGTGCTTTTCTTCTGAAGGAATTGGCACAACATTTGGTTCTTTACCTAAAAAAAAAGGTAATAAGTTGTTGTGTTATAATTAGTTACTACACAAATATAGCATACATTTTTCATCCCTTATTTTCAATAGACTATTGAAATTTATTTGTGTAATTGATATATCTTTTTGAGAGTACTAAGACGGATTCCTACGAAAGAAAACAATTGCGAGTTATTTCAAGGAAAATATTATTTTCTATAATAGTAAGGTGTGAATGTAATCCTTGAATTTTGTATTGAGGAGTGAGGACCATAGTGACAAACGAATAATTCGAGTTCGGTTCGGCGGGGTCAAAAATTCGTGATTCGGTATAATTCGGGTATAATTCGGGAATGATTCGGTACAATAAGGAAGCAAAAAATCCAAAAAAAGCCCCCCCAAAAAATAATTTGCGT
Organism: Carex parvula; assembly: GCA_025461045.1. Classification (NCBI taxonomy): domain Eukaryota; kingdom Viridiplantae; phylum Streptophyta; class Magnoliopsida; order Poales; family Cyperaceae; genus Carex; species Carex parvula. The sequence goes on from JAJGRW010000810.1 coordinate 177,045, forward strand.
TTTTTTTGCTTTTTTATCACGAATAATTAGTGATTCGCGTTTCATTCGCGAATAAAACGTATTATACGTTTTTTTGCATTTTATCGGAGTTTGGTTAGGAAACGTCAAAAAAACGAATAAAATGCGAATTATTCGCAAATTATTTGCATATATTGTTACTATGGTGAGGACTGAGGAGAAGTACCCCGTGAAGGGGTTGGTATGCAATTTTGTATCCTAAGAAACGCTGGAATTGGTTTAGCAAATTAATCATACAATCGTCAGAACATGACAAAAAGTAACAACCCTGATATAGGTTAATCAAATGGCAACGTCCAATAATTAATATTAATTAGAAGACACTTAGTTGGTAATGCTCTAATTTGGGGCTGCTAAGCTATCAATAATTGCACAAGTAATTAATTACATAAACGGTATGAAATCAATAGTTTCTTGACTCAGTTGTTGTTAAACACTGAAAAGGAGATTGTCACTTATAGGTAAAGTAAGTGACGAAATTGCCGCCTTTATGCAAAATTGAAATGGTACATATATAAAATATAAATTATGACGGGTTTTATTTTTCTATTATGGACAATTAATTAACCCGCATGTACATAAGTTCACAGTTAATTATTTGTGATATTTATCATTATTGTTTCTATTTTCTTCAAGAATGTTTACATTGACACTGTTACGAAGATGGTATACAATTAAATTGACATATATACTTCTAAATTTTATAGGAGATCTTATTGTAGACTAGAGCTTTAAAATTGAGTTCATTGGCGTCTATTTACAGAAACTAGTGTCATATCACTCATATCACAAAGGATTAGTCTCAGACCTTATCAGTTGACAGTTGGGCTATTATTGAGATTTGAGATTTCACATTTTTCATGGCTACTAGTAGAGTGGAAAAAACGTACCGTGCCGTTACTTGGACAGCTATGCATTATGATTATTTCCATATTTATTAATTCCATTTTTCCAAAAGAAAAAAGTAAGAACGAACAATCATTGAGTATATATATATATAGGAAAACATGAGATGCATGAATGTTTTGAATTTGAAATCAAACCTTGCTGCAGGTGATTAGTTGTTCCTTCTATGCTTGACTGAGGCGCATAATTGTTAAAAGACGGCTGCAAATCTACTGCAGAAAAGAGAACAAAAGAGAAAATCAGACAAGTATACCTCTACACCAAGTTCCTATATCCTAAAAAATATGTTGTTCAAATTAACCGTTAATGAAAAGATTGGTAATCCATCATATAATTATATATGTACTGTAAAATATAGTGAGGAGTGCAACCAAAAGAACTTGAGCAAGAATTAAGGCATGTTATCCAATGTTTTTTGGGTGCAACAGAACGATTCTTGCTCAAGAACTTGAACAATAAATTACACCAAAAAGAAAAGGATGAACAGAACGGTGCAACATCAATACTGTTCAATTAATCACTTACATATGGTCGAAGCGCGAGAATTGGACTCAAGAAGGCTGATGATTATTAGAAAGGCGATCAAACAAACCAAAATCGTCGCCGCACCAATCCCTTTTCCTTTGATCTTATTGATCTTACTAGAACCATCCAGCCGCTTATTCATGCCGAAACCGTATCTTATTATCCTGTCTCCTTTCTCTCTCTTTCTTTCTCTCTCAAAAGGGTGCTTTAGCTTGATACATATATACCCAAGTAGAGAACTGTGAGAGGGAAGACAAGTATACTTGGTCTAGGTTTCTATTTTATCAAAAAATAAAATTTATAAGAAAGAATAATAATGCTTTGCTGGGTCAGAGAGGGTGACTGAAGATGACAAGGTTGACAACCAATAAAGCCCATAGTAAAGTCGCATATTTCAAGCCGCCAAGCAAATACCATTTTTTTATATCTAATTATCTATTAATCTATGTCACATTAATTTTCAATTTGTCGTAATTATTATATATTACCATGTGTATGGTTAGTTGGTATGTCTATCTAAGAAGGGAGGTTGAGAAAGGAATATCGCCCATTGCGTGCTGGTCCAAGTCTCCTGGCATTTAGGATAACAGATACGAAGTGTAAAACTTACACACTTGTCCCTCAAGAACACTACATTTAAAACAAGGTTAGCTCATATGAAACATGGAGCAATAATTTTTGTAATGCCACATGAGTTCCAGCAATATATTCTTGTGTTTATGATTGTTTGGTGTGTGTTTTTAAATCATTTTTATGGTTTCAAAATTAATTTTTAAGTTAGTGAAACCCGGATATCAAATGTTGATCGAGTATGAAAAATATACAAGAATTGAGTTTGGAATATCAAACATTGATTGAGAATGAAGGAATAAAAGGAATTTTGAAATTTCAAATGTTAATTGAGGATGAAGAAAAATCTTATCTTTGATCGCAATATATAAGTTTAATTTTTGACAATATATAAATGCTTCTAAAGTAAAATAATTTGATATATATCAATTTTATTACCTTTTATTGTTTCAATATTCACCAAATGACTTTTTAAAGTAAATGTTGAAGGTCAAGCTATTCAATTATTTAATATCCACAAGAGATTCTCCTATCTGGATTTCAAACCTGTAATCTCCTACACATATGATATTGTATTTGTCACTAGATCAAAGACTGATACAGTTCTTAGAAAAATTAGTAATGTATAATACGTCAGAATAAGAAAAAAGCAAATATCATGCTAAAATTTATTACTCCATGATCCATAGACTTTTTTTTTTATATTTGTATGAAAAGACTGGTCATTGAGGAAAAAAAAAGTTCATTTCGTTTGGAAAGCTAGAGAGGAAATGAGAGGGAAAGAAAATTCACAATTTATTCTTAATTTGTTGAGTATTTAAAAGGAGGATAAGATTAATGAAGGTTAATTACTCATTTAACCTTCTTTAATTTTCTAAAGTTTATACTTTGTTACTCTTCAAATTGGAGTGTAGCAGAGAAAAAAAAAATAAGACAAACCAAATAAGAGAATTGAAAATATGAAAACCTTCATTTTAATTTTTTTTTATGTGAATCAATCATTTGAAAAAATCAACGTCTAGAAATTATCCACATTAGTGCGTTTTTACAAGCTCTTGATGACAACCAAAACAAAGTTGAAATGTCACAATTTTTTACACGTACATAGATAAAATGATGTAGATCATATCCAATAGTTTTATTTTGACTTTTAAGTTTTAAATTTTGAGTTATTAAAATTCTTAAAAATAGAGGTATGATAGAGACACAAAAAATGAAGGCATTTGAACCCTCCTCTTGTTCTTTTATCTTGTGTGAACTAAATAGAGATTAATGATATTTATTTTTGACGTAAAACCGAAAAAAAAGAAGTAAGTTAAATTTGTAAGGATACTTGACATTTCCTTGGCATAAATTATCTTTGGGCAAAATAAGAAGCACCCTTCTTGCGCCATTAATTAATTTGATAATAAGAAAACAACTCAATGGAATTATGGAATACGAGAAATGGTACTATATCTTTTTTTTATATACATTATTTTTTGTTTGTATATTTTTACCTGTGGCGTATAGTGCGTAGAATCCAACGAATGGCCCCCCTAGAGATGTTGATAGCTCAACTGTAGTACAATCTCTGATCCTATGCATAACATGTAGCTAATTATTTTATAAAACGGGTCTTTACCATTTCCGGTGCACACAAACATATGGCCCAAAAGACCAGAAGACAAATCAGGCATTCCATTCACTGAATTATTATCCGCTACATGGATTATAATACACTTAATGCGATATGAGATCTTGAAGACTAGTAGGTGCACACATGTGCCGGGATGCTTCGACCAGTGCATATGGAAGATTAGAACTAGTTCGGTTGCACAAAAACACAAATGTTGGGCATAATAATGCTATGTATCTCCCGTTTGTTTTACACAGCTTGTATTTGATGAGCCATCACCTCGCATTTTAGCAACCAACTGCATTTGAATTTTCTAAGCATGCATAATTTTCCTAACACTTTTTCTATGACACATAATAATAAGAGGTTTAAGAACTAGCTTTTGATCTTGTGACAAAAGAAAACACCTCAGTGCGAAAGGTTGTGGATTCGAAATCCAGATAATAATTTCTTTATAGATATTAATTAAAATATGAAATGTTAGACCTCTATCTTTTAATCTCAAAAAATAATAATAAGATGCTTGCTACTAACTGGCTACAGCATTTTCACCCTAAACTCATCAACACAAATCAGTGGCTTTATGAATGGTGGGCAATTTTATTTCTATATAGAATTTACAATTCTAAAAAATAACACCAATTACAGTTATTGTCAATGGTTGGTTAATTTTTTGTATATAAGAAATTTGCAGGTTGCAAAGGCACATGACTCTTATATGAGAGATCATGGGTTCGAAACCCACAAAGTGGAAAAATTCTCCATATTAATACATAGGGGTTTGAAATGTGTTGGATGGCTTGACTCCCAACCCATATTTCAAAAAAGAAATTTGCAGGTCCATGCTTGTGAAAATAACCAATAAATATCATTGATAGTGATTGATGATGGTGAGTTCTACACGAAACTTCTCTAACAAGCGAAATTATTTCTCTAACAATAATTGATAATAACAATATATATTGACCGTTAAATATAGGGGTGTCAATGACACCCTTTTATCCATTTATCCAACCCGTATCGTATCTGAAAAGACGGATAAAGATAAGATTGTTTTTCGTTAGCTTATTGAATACGGGTAAGGGTAACGATTTTTTTTGTTATCATACCCGTTATCCTATAAGATAATTTTAAAAAATAAAATTATATATATATTTGTATGAAAAATAATACATGATACAATAAAGTTTTGTATTTTACTAAATTTTCATAATACAAATTAGTTGTATTCATTATTATCTTTTTTCCTTTTTTTCTTGTTTTGAAAAATATTTTATCGAAATCACAAATCGAGATATCAATGGCACTTTTTTATTTGTTTACCTAACCCGTACCGTATTAAAAAAAAACGGGGAAAGGTAAAGATTTTTTTTTGTTATCATAACGGGTACGGGTATGAAAATGCCTCCACCCGACTCGTATCGTACCCGTTGACACCCCTAGTTAAATAGCACAACTTAATTTATTAATATGTATGGTTATCTATACGAAATAAATTGGATTAACAGTTCTTAATATATATGCTGAAGGCCCCATTTATTAGGGGGATAGTCCAAATAGCTGAATGCATTTAAGTTATTGTCATTACTCATTCATAAGAGTTCTAATCAATATGACGATGAATCAATTAGGTACAAGCTAATAAATTAACAAAAGTTCGCTGGAAAAACTGGAGAATCTAAGAAAGTAATTTAAAATTTATTAACTAGTTTGTTATATTCAGAAAAAAAAAAAATGAATAAATTTGATAGTCCATGCAAGTTCTTACAGTGGAAAATGCTATATAAATTAAATTTATTACCTCCAGAAGATATCCATTACTTAATTAGTTACATTATCTCCATAATTATGATAATTAATTACATTAAACCGAAAAGAATAATAAATCTTGATGATGTCCATAAAAACTATTTATTCTAATTTATAGCTTCGTTGAATAGATATGACTTATGGACATGGCCATTTTCGTTTCGCAATAAGAAGTTGACAAATATTGTTATTTAATCGCATTTAAACTACCAGTTTGATGTATGCATCTGGCAACATGGAGAAACCAGGCCAACGCCAAATTAGTACACGCCAAAACGATGCTAACATCCCACCTACATTGAAAGTGCAACACTTTTGTTTCTGATTTCATTTTAGAAAAAATAAAATCTTTGGTTTCTTGATTCCTCGGTCATTGTTCATGTGGGTTATTTGTTTAAATAAGAGGCAGTCGTTCTCTAAAAAAATTCCAATTAATTTATTACAGCTAATATGATTCCTCAAAATATCAATGACAAAATAAATAAGAACTACATTTAGTCTAGTAGCTAAGGCAATGCTCTTCGTATGAAGAGCCGTAGGTTGGAAACTCAATTGAGCGTTGTGGATATTTAAAGGTGAAAAGCTTGACCATCATATTATTTAAAAAGAAAATAAGAAATAACAAACAAATTGTAGTGGAAAAATATCATAAATAACGTAATTTGTAAATTTTAGAAGGATGCAATAAAATTCCATCTTCTCTTTTCAAATGACTGGTGCTAATTGTGAGAAAAAAAAAATAGAGACCAATTCTTTTTCAGCTGAAACAAGAGGATGCTGTATTATTAAATATATATATATATATATATATATAGAGGAGGGTTCAAATGCCTCTATTTTTTTGCCTCCATTTTTTAAAACTTTAATAACTCAAAATTTAAAACTTAAAATTCAAAATAAAACCGTTGGATATGAACTACATCATTTTATCTATGCACGTGTGTAAAAACTTATGGCATTTCAACTTTGTTTTGGTTGTCATCTTGAGCTTGTAAAAATGTATACTAATATGGATAATTTCTAGACGTTGATTTTTCAACTTATTGATTCACACATAGGGCTATAAACGAGCTGGCTCGGACCGAGCTGGGCCTTGGCTCAGCTCGTTAATTCTGGCCCGAGCCTGAACCAAGCAAGCCGGACCTAGAGGTCCCAAGCCAAAAGGTCTTGGCTCAGCTTGTGACAAGCCAGCCCGAGCTGGCTCGTTGGGCTTTATTGGGTTGTTATTATACAAATTCAAAAATAAAAAATAAGAAAGCTCATTCAAAAAATTTAAGAAATCGTCCAGCAGGCACATCTTCAAGCAACTGAAGCCCATATTATTTCTTCCCAAACCAAAAATACATCAATTTTGCATAATTGCGCCTTTGAAAATGAGACTGGACTTAAAATTATACGAGGCTAAACCCTAAATCCACTGTAGCTTAACGAGCTGAGCTGGCCCGGTCCAAGCTGACCCCTGGCTCAGCTCGTTTATTTTGGCCCGAGCCTGAACCGAGCTGGCTCGTTAACAGCTCGGTCCACTACCGAGCGAGCTAGAGACGAGTCACGAGCGAGCCACGAGCCGCGAGCTTTTTTGACAGCCCTATTCACACAAAAGCAAAATTAATATGTGATAATTTTTTATGAGCACGTAGAGAAAATAACATAGATCGCATCTAACTGTTTTATTTTGACGTTTAAGTTTTAAACTTTGAGTTATTAAAGTTTTTAAAAAATGGAGGCATGATGGAGCACAAAAAATGAAGGCAGTTGAACCCTCCTCGTGTATATATATATTTTAAATAAAAGTGCAATCAGGAATGCAAATGCAGAAAGGATAGAATATGCTGGCCCTACCTGTTACCTTTCCTGTAGGGGAAACAGAGTGAGAGAGAAAGAACAAAGGCAAGGCATATGTGCATTAACCGCATTCAAGGGCACAGTCGTAAAAAGGAGAATATCTTTGTAGTAGGTCCCGGGGAGAGAGAGCTCTTTTGCACGCTGCCGCTACTGCATTTTTGAACCTTTGATTGGAACCTCTTATTACATGTATATCCCTGGAGAACGGAGTAGGTCTGATGGGCATGGCCGTCCGATCAAATTTAAGAGTTGTTCACACGAAAATTGAAACAGATACGCACGAAGTTAAAGCGTTCTGCACGAATCTTAAAGAAAATCGATGGTGATTAAACCTATTGAACCAGAGTAGGTCAGATGCCCATTGGACCAACTCTCAAGTGATATCCCTGATGTGATGTTACTTCTCAAAGGAGATTTCCAAATTTTCAAAATCCTTTGTAAGATTTTATTTATGATTTCTATCATAGTAAAAAAAAAAAAGATTCAGGAGTTATTCGATTTTTCATTTTTTTTAATTTAGCAAACTTTTACGAATTATCAACAAATTATTCCTGAAGTACTTGCATAAATTCATTTTGTTCTAAAAACTTTAGTATTTTTAATATTTTGTATACTTTCTAAGAAAACTAATTAATTTATTATTATATATGAGTTATATTCGAATTACTAATTTTTAACCTCGTTCGAACTGTTTCTGAATTAAGAAAATCAATTTGCTACAATGATTGCTCTAGCCACTCGTTGACCGCACATGGTCACACAGCTTAGGACCACGGAGAATCAGAGTTTCAAAAGTCGTACTGTGGAAAATTCTATTAGTTTTTTTTTTTTGAAGGAAAAATTCTAATAGTTACTTCCTCAAAAAGCAGGAACTATAGTTGTTCAATTTCTATATCATATTTAATTTCAAATGAAACTCTACTGTTGATTTTAACACCCGGACCTACAAAATATATCACCATTAAGATGAGCAGGAATAAAGCTCTCCGGCAATTCAAACTTGTACCAAGTTCGTCAATGTCAGAGTTAGGGGTATCAACTAGAGCTGTCAATAAACGGATTCTCGGATTCTAGTCTAATTTAAATGTAAATTCATTAAAATTATACAAGATTCAAATAGGAATTTAAATATATTTAAGAATATGAGAATTTAATGAGAATTCATATATATTATAATAGCAAATTTTAGTTTGAATGCTTTAGTTAAAATGTTTAAAATTATAAGATACAGATTTAACACAAGTGCATATAATTAATTAACATCATTCAACTCCAAAATCTATTGAATCGACTTCAAATAGTGAATCTAAACCGTTTAAACCGATCTACTTCATTAGCTGTGCATTTACATGGAAAATTTATAATTTTCTGAATTTATTTAGTATCAAGTCAAACAGTTAAATGTGAGAGTTTTTAAGTTAAATTTAATACATTTATTTTTCAATATTTTTTACCGCTTGACTTGAAACTAACATAACTCAAAAAAATAAAAAAAAATTATATGTAAATATATCACTCATAATGTAAATCGGTTTAAACAGTTTGAATTAGTTATTTGAAATTTATTCAATAAATTTTAAAGTTAGTATATACTAGTCAGATTCTTCAATATAATCATTCTCAAAAATAGAAAAGTACCTACGGCAAAACAAAATTATGCAATTAGAATTGTTACTTGTTAGTAGGCTCCATTAGAATGGGCTTAATTCAAGCATGCCTACCTAGGCGCACTACAGTCCAATACAAGCCCAAATATTTACTATCATTAGAACTTAGAAATCTCCAAGTATCCTAAAATATTCATTCCCATCTTCTAGGCCATGTCCCAAATTGAGAAATTAAGAACCACTAGACTAGACTGGCAATCCTTTGAATTGGAGCTGCTCAATCGACTTGGAACAGAGCTTCTCTCTTTGACTCTCTGTACACAACATGACAACAACTAGCACGGGAAATGACATCATTGTTCATTCCCAAAGAGAGCCCCAATTCTCACATCTCGTTTCAACCGATTTTGTACTGTAAGTTTTGTTTCTCACAATTGGCATGACTATAGGATTTTGCGACAGTACTTAATTAGTGTTAAACTGCCAGTTAGTGATGAAAGGTTCGGGTTGGCTGTTTCAGATTGGTCGGCCTAGGTTGGAATTTTGGATAAGATGAAATGCGCACCAAAGGGAATACGATAAAATGAAAAACAATCATGGATCTTAGTACCTGATACTGGTAATGGGATGACACAGGTAACTCAAAGCAGTCTATATTGATACCAGTCACGCTGGAACAGTTCTGTACTCATGTATTATACTGACTTGCTACATTTTTCTAAAATATTGTGCAACATTTTTCTTTTTCTTTTTTCTGGAAACTATCAATGTGGACTAGTTATGTTACTGATACACAGCTTATGTCCTCATATTACATTCTATAAGATGGAATAGTGATGGATCAAAGAATGCTGATACAAAGATATAGAAGAACAATCCAAAGGAGAACTGATAATATGAAGTTGAATTAGAATGTTGCTACACCATAAATGTAAATAGAGATTACAAGAAAGGAAAAAATGAGAATAGCAATTCTGAGATAGCCAACCACTGAAGGATTATATACAAGTAATAAATAGCAAGAGAAGTAACTGATAATCATAACCTTGCTGAGAGGACATATATGTAGCACTCTTTTTCTCTTAAATCTTGTTAAACATTAGAAAAAAAAAATACTTAGGGCAAACAAAAAGTTCTACAATAATTACACGAAGGTCTTTTAAATGTTTGTTTTTCATACAAAAAAAAATGCCTTCAACCTATTCTTTGATTAGCGCAAGAGCCTCGACAAGTACTGGTTCAAACCGAGTCACATTAAGTCTTACATTTTGTTCATACCAATAGTACTTCATTCTATCCGCAAAACCTCTTGCATTTACTGAATCTGGGTCTTTAATGACAGGGTGGTCCCACCCATACTTCTCAAGCAAAGAGCTTTCTTCGGGAATTATGGTATAGTCTATTTTTCTGAGCTTCATCTGCAATGCTTGTGATCCATAGTACCAAAAGGCAAAGTTATCGATGTGGCCATATGGTATTATTTGGATCATGATTGCATTTGTTCTGAGGAAAAAGAAGTTTGTTAAGGCTGCCCCGTGCACTCCCATCAGCACATCACAGGAGTCGACTAGCTTAGAGAACTCGGTTAGGTTGACATTTTTCTTGGGCTCTACCAGCACAAGCTGTCAAGGAGTAATAGTTAATATTATAAGATAACATAAGTATGAATGCAAAAAAAAAAAAAAAAAAAAAAAATTAAGAGAGGAGTTATGAATTAAATGAAATAAATTGAAATAAAAGAAAATTAGTATTGTACCTCAAAGCCGTTTTTCGTGACCACCTCTTTAACCTCCTCTTCATTAAGAAATTTTCTAGTCCCAGCCCTCAAAACAAGCATCAACCTCGGCTTCTTGTCTGGCCGGGGATCCACTTTGTATGGTATATCTACCCAGAAAGGCGGTAAGGAATAGATTTCTCGCATATACATTCTGAACCTAAATAAGTCAAACCTATCAAATGCTCTGTCAGCATGGATTCCAAGATCCCCATGGTTCAAGAGACCAACTGTCGCACGGCTGTAACAACGGACCTCCTTGTCATTGTCTAAATTTACTATATCATAATGTGAAAGATCCTTTAGTATCAAACTATACTTTTCCACAAACCATGGAAAATAGTCTCTAATCACAAACTGGACTTCTCCGTTGAGATGCTTTGAAGCAAGGAAGAGAGGGACTATTATATCGCTGAAATCATGCCAGATGTTTCCAACTAAACCACCTAGAGAAAACACCATGGCTGGAACATTGCTTTTGATGGTACAGGCAGGTGCATCTTGCGAGGTGTGGAGATGTTTAACTGTAACGTTCTTGGTACGTATTATTCTACGTGATTGAGGGCTGAAATTCCACTCTTGTTTATCTGGGAAATATGTCCTTGGTGGAGGTACAAGATATACGGTGGTGATGTTTCCATCAATTCGCACATCACCAGTCATGTTGCAAAGGTTGCTTCGGGAATCTGAGAAAATACATATGGGTGCGGTTTGTATAACCTCTTGGACCTTTTCTCTAGACGCCCCATCTTCAATAAAGAAGAGATTTTGTTAGTTAAGGTACTTGTTTATTTCATTTTCTTTTACATCTCTTTATTACTGGTTATGGACTTATGGTTTGTGTGGTATGTTGCTGTAGTGCAAGATGTGACAGAATTTTTGGCGGTATGCACCATGATTAAGGATGCAATAACATGTAAGGGTAATTATAAATTCACCATAATATTAGCAACCAACCGTATCATAAATATTGTTAAAATTTTACGATGTGCACCCAATCATATCATAAAACATGAAGGTCTAATCTGATACATAAACCATCCCAACCTGATGACTAAACCCATTGCAGCCTGACATCAGGCTCTTCCAAACTGACATTGATAAACTAATAAAACAACAAAGGACCATAATCAGGTGCAACTGTAAATCAAATTATTTCTGAACTTAAAATCCAAAATCAAAGACAAATTGGCCAAGTTAGTCCACCAAAAATCTAAATTATGATCCTTCTGAATTCAATCCTGAATGATCCAGGACATGCAATTGGTCAAACATTCAAACATGAAATTACCCAAACCCAAATATACTCATGGACAAATTATTAGAGAACTTCTGTGGAAATATATGTATAAAATAAAATTTGCAAATCTACCTGGTGTGCTGCTATTAGTCGTGTTCTTCGTAGTGCCAGTATGGGTTACAATTGTAGTAATGTTGTGGCTTTTGTCTGGCAATTTCTTGTCAACCCCTAAAAAAAATAGTTAGAGATTTTTGTGTAATTAATTTATCACAAATGAAATAGTTGATATAATGAAGTTAAGGAACAGAAGTTCAAAAAAAAAAAAGGAAAAATCAAAACTATAGAAAACACCTTGTGCCGCATTAGCTGTGTCCTGCTTGCTGGTTTTCGTGGTAGTAGTTTTGGCAGCAGTTATATTAACCTGGTGCAAAATATGATCATCTATCTTCCTCCCTAACAAGCATAGCAATCAAATTTGAGTACGTAAAGAGTTTATACCAGTAAGGCTTTTTAGAGAAGTGAATGTTAGTGGTAAGATGATAATTTGATATTTATATTGTCAAAAAATTATGTCCAATAAAATTATAATAAATAAATTGTAGATGTGTGGTAGTAATATTTTAAATATGGTTATGTTATTTTTGGTGTCATGGTTTGTCATTCGACAAAATTCCATTAAATATAAAGCATTAAAATTTTTTAGACTATTTGAATTAGGTCAAGTTTAATACACATCTTACCTAAATGAAGAAAAATACTTCTATAATTATATATTATTAATTTCAACAATATGTTGAAAGATATCAAATATATGTTTGAGCGCAGGTATTATTTTTTTTTTTACATTTTTAAGTCTAGCGTTCATAGCAATTTTATGGGCTAACAAATTAATTTCATAGGTGAGGATCAAACTTTGATCAATTGAGAATTGAACGTCTCTTGCAAGATTATGATACAACAATGCATTGCATCAGAACTAAGTTTTGTTCCCATAAAAAGATAAATAATTTTCGTATACTAAACACTTACAAGATTGAATTTGAGGATTTGAAGTTAGCGGCGAAATATATGATAGAGACAGCAACAGAAATCCGCCTATAATAAACACCGTTAGAACCCCATTATATTTTGTAAAATCGAACTTAGAAAGCTTCATCTTTCTGCGCTCAAATGTCTGCAGTTTTGATTTCTCATCGGCTCAAATGGTGGTAGAGCTATAGTAGTATTTCATTTATGTGTGGTATTGCACTACGGTGGTTGGCAAATTTTTTTTTTATTATTATATATATTGTGAGGTTAGGAGTTCTTTGTTTAGCCGAAATCAGCAGTACGTGCTAGGCATCAATTTTCATTTGATCGAGTTGTTTATTTTGTTTGGTAGTGTACCTACAAGAGGAGGGCTCAAATGTCCCAATCGTACTTCAATATTTTTATCTTCAATTTTAAAGTTTAAACAGATGATCTAAACCGCTTAACATGATATCCACGTTAAAATATGATTAGAGATCCAATTTTATATTTTTTGAAAACTTTTTACTATTTTTTAAAATAGGTACAAAATCACTGTTTTTCAGAAAATTGTGAACCATCTAAAAACAGTGATTTTGTATTTATCTTAAAAAATAGTAAACAATTTTCAAAAAATATAAAATTTGGTCTCCAATCATATTTTAACATGGATATCATGTTGAGCGGTTCGGATCGTCTGTTTAAACTTTAAAATTGAAAATAAAAATGTTGAGGTACGATTAGAACATAAAGCAATGGAGCATTTGAGCCCTCCTCTACTTACAATTACAAACATTCCTATTTTCATTTTTTTTTTGTCCAAACAAGATTTCCTAGTAAATATTTTATAATTTTGTTATTTTTTTTTGTCTCTCTTTTCTTTCTATTATTAAGTAGTAACGCGAATGCTGTACTAAATTTTATTTATTAAATAACAAAATAATTTCCAGCATTGTGCCTCCGTCTAAGTAGCCTCAATGTAATGATGGTGCACTAACTGTCTTCTTTCTCTTTGAAAATATTTTTGTGTATATATTTTTCTTTCATATATGTCCCACATTGGAAGCATATGTTCCATATCGAGTCCGATCGTTGACTTTTCTTCCTAAAAAGTAGAACGGAATGAAATCCACCACATCCTACCAGGGGCGGAGTCAGACTTTCAGACTATGGGGGTCAAACGTGAATGGAGGTCAAGCATATAAAATTTTTCTATTACGAATGATGATCAATTTCACACTATTTATAATATTTTACTTTAAATTATATTAAAATAAGATATAAATAAAAAAAAATTCAAAATGAATGGGGGTCAATTGACCCCCATTCATTGTATGTAAATTCGCCCCTGATCCTATCCTCTTTTTATTGTTTTGACATTGATCTCAATTTTCTCTCTCAAGTCTTAGCAAACAAAACCAGCAACAATATTAGCGAACCGTAAGAAATATTGCTGGTTTTCATCAGTTTTCATGGGATGCCTATTGTCTTCTTTTGTTCTTCTTATGTTAGACCTATTGTTGGAATTTAGAGACCATTTTAGAGGAAAATATTATTGCAATTTGTTGGTTGGTTTGGTATCTATTTTTTTTTCTTAGAAGAGTCCAATAAAAAAAAGGAAAAGTATCCTCTCTCAAGTACCGTAAAAGATTCCTCTCACTTTACGGTTTTTCAGACGCTTTGAGATTCAGATTAGCACAGGAGCAGTATTATTGGACTTTGAGATTCGTGCCAATTTTAAAAAGAACATTCCACTAATTCTAAAAGATTTCCTATTACGTACCGGGGAGGATCTGAATTCATAAAGAAAAAGGGTCAGTTTCTGAAAGCCGTCTACCATTTTTGTTTTGGTCCCCTGATTTAGACGTGCATAACTCGGCAGCATTTTTTCAGTTAACATAAAAAAAAAGTTTAGATCAGTTAGCCTATGACAAAATCTCATATCATAGTAGGGATGCAGGTTTAGTCTGTACACCATTCAAGAGCGACATGCAAACTTTTTTTTAATGCGCAAATTAGATCTAAACACCTTTGTCATCTTAAACGGATGTTTCATACAGAATGATAAACATAAAATTTAAAAATAAAATAAATTATTGGTACTTAATTAATTTAAGATGTTGGTTATTATTAAATTTCTTTTAGAAATAAAATAAAAATATTAACTGTTAAGGATTAGAAACTTCAATTCAAATTTTAAAGCACTAAACAATATTTTTTTGGCTGAAACTTGGCCGTTGTTGGTTGAATCCTATAATAGATTATAGATTTATTCGTGAGTTTTTTAAAAAATAATAATATGTTGAAATCAGAGTTTCCTATCAAAAGTTATGATGTTTAAAGTTACAAAAACAATGAGCCGATGTTTCGTTACATATTTTGATGCACTCGTATTAAAAATTCAATTAGTTTAAAAAAAAAAACCAGCTTACAACACAATTATCATTCCCACCAGCAGAGTGTTTAGATCTTCCTAGTGACCTAGTATGCGTGTTGTTTTTCGGTGGTGTGCAGACTGAATTCATATCCTCTCCGGTACCGTAATAGGAAATCCTTTAGAATTAGTGGATCTGGACTGTTCTTTTTAACTTGGTACAAATCTCAAAACCTAATAATATTGCCTTATGTGCTAGTTCGAATCTTAAAGCGGCTGGGAGTTAATCTCCAACCATAAAGTGAGGAAAATCTCTTACGGTACCGGAGAGGATACTTTTCCGTGCAGACTAAGTCTGCATTCTTGCTAAGATTTGAGATTTTGACAAGATGACGAGACTAATTTTGGAATTTTTTTTTTTAAATGCCAACTCAAATAGTTCGGATAACTTAGTCCGCGCCGCTCACTCAAAAAAATAAACAAGCAGGGAACTTAAATAATAATAAAAAATAACATAGAGGAGGATCGTGGTTGTGATGTATTGATTAGAGGTCATAAATAAATAAAGGGGAAATGAGAATTATGGTCAGCAAAATTAAACTGTTTGTACTTATCTAATGGGTTAAAATGACTTTAATTTGAAATACAAAAAAAAAATTATACTATTTCGCTGTACGACATAAAATATAAAAATAATAAATCTATGTAAACAAGTGTGTCGTACGAGCACGCATTAGACAATATTTTTGAATAAATTGTCAGCAATTATAACATGTAAATTGATACAGATGGGTTGACATGAATTTACTAAATTTTAATTTTGAATCCGAATAATTCATTATAAATTGATATAAATTTTAAATAGTATTTTAAAATTTCAAATTTATCCGAATTAATTCGGATCTAAAAACGGTCCGAATTCTAAAATCAAAATTTAATAGACAATCACATGGAAGAATTTTTTTTATAGAAATTCATTAAAATAATATAAAAAATAGATAGATGGCTAAGATATTTTGATCTCATAGAAAGACCATGCATTCAGTTTCTAGGACATATGGGGTGGAGCAGTACATTAAAGATAGTAAAGAAAATTAGTCACGCTATTACTAGTTTCGTTTCAGTAAATCACGTAATGTGTGTCGGTCATGTGATGTGATTAACATGTCGCATTATCAACTAATAAACTTGAAATTGCACTATTGATTTAGAAGACATAGTGCTAAAGTCCAGCTGAACTCATGTTGTTAGAATGGTTTTCCTTCAATTCGTTATCCCCTCCTACTCAAACTAGACATGATGTTTCCATTGGCGTAACATGTATCTCTTTATTTGAAAATAACATGTCACGTCACGTCACATGACACATTATATGACCAATTTTTTCAAAATTATTTCTTTATAATTTATTTTGTACTAGTTTCTTAATTTTTAGTATATTTTGTTATTATTTTCTATGACCTAACTTAAAATGGTAAACAATAATTAAATGTCATCAATCATGTCACGTTTGATTAGATGTCACATCTCACGTAACGTGATTGACTTCTACTATTTTACTCGCATCACTTTTTTCTTCAATTTAATTATTAAATTAGATTTGGTTTCTTAATTTAAATAAAAAATATGGAATCGAAATATTGACGCCATCTATCTATTTTCTTATATTATTTTTATAAATACAAAATTCTGATCACATGGGACTGCCTAAGACCTTTAAATTATCTGTGCGCAACTTCGTGTATCAATTAAAATTTTCGACTATTTAAACTTTGTAAATAACGATATAAATTCATAGCATACGTCGACCGTTATATGCATATTGCCATAGTCTCACTCATAAAAAATTTATAATTATTGATTTCACTATTTTTAAAAGTAGAAATTACTAATTAAAATACTATATAAAATATTATGAGCAAAGCTAACGTGTGTTGTGCTCATTAAGAGAATTTAGTAAGCACAATTTCAAAAATCTATTGGATTGGCTTCACATGACGAATTCAAACCGTTGAAATCAATTTACTTCATGAGTGATGCGTATATATGCAAAATTTTGAGAGTTCCGAATTCATTTAGTACAAAGTTAAACGGTAAAAAAAAATGAACTTTTTATAAATTATTTTATGCATTCATTCTTCCTCTGCCAGTACTGGCGAATTGTTTTACACTAGTGCTATTGCGGGAAACAATTTGTGTTGAAAACATTGTCCTTGCTTGCATCACCAATCTACCAAATATAAATTTTTTGATCTCCTTGGCTACTTACAAAAGATATCAATTTGGGCCGTTGGCAATGATTGATCGTTTTGACAACCAAGGCAATTAAGAAAAGCAGGATGCTAATAAGTATTCGAGCTCGAAGAAAGAGGGAATCATGAACAAACAATCAAAACGAAACATATATATACATGAATCTGGCTAATATGCTATGCATATATAAGGGCCGGCTCCTCCGTGCTACGGCTCACTTTTTGAGTTTTTAAAATCCTAACTGTCGATCCGAACCGTTCAACATGATCTCCATATGAATATGTACTTGCAAACCAAATTTTACATTTTTTAGAATTTTTTTACTATTTATTAAGCCACTTTGAAAAAACAGTAATTTGTACACAGCAGTAAACTTTTCTGGACCATTGAATCAGGGATTTTCGAAGTGGCTTAATAAATAGTAAAAAAATTCTAAAAAATGTAAAATTTGGTTTGCAAGTACATATTCATATGGAGATCATGTTGAACGGTTCAGATCGACCGTTAGGATTTTGAAAACTCAAAAAGTGAGCCGTAGCACGGAGGGCCCTTATATATGCGTAGCACTGTCCATATATACATATTGCATAAGAATCGATTTGAAATAAAATAAAAAGGAAAGAAACCCATAAATATTCTTAGACTGTATTGTTTGAAAGAAGTATAAAATATCTTCTTTGCAAAACCTATTCCTTGAGAAGCTCCAGAGCTTTGACAAGCACAGGTTCAAACTTAGTCACATTAAGCCTTACATCTTGCTCATTCCAGTAGTATTTCTGCCTATAGTCCCACCCTTTCCTAATTATCGCCTCGGGGTCGTTTATGACCGGATCATCCCATCCATACTTCTCTAGCAATGAGCTCTCTTCTGGGGTTATATGGTAGTCAATTCTTCGCACTCTCATGTCGTCAGCTGGTTCGTCATAGCAAGAATTTGCAAAGAATTCCATGCCGCTGCCACCCAGTGGTATCACCTGGAGCATCAGTGCATTTGTTCTAAGGAATAGGATGTTTGTCAGTGCAGCACCGTGTACGCCCATCAGCACATCACATGAGTCGACTAGCTTTGACATCTCTGTCAGATTGTCGTTTTTTTTGGGCTCCATCTGCACAAGCTGTCAGAATGAAAGACGCGTTAACGGGTTCTATCAGAACTTCAGATTATATTTTGGGAAGCATTTTCTTTTTTATTTCAAGAGTATCCAGATTGATGATTGACTTTTAAAAATCAAACTGTTAGAAATAAGGCATACAATGACCATTTTATCATAGAACTATGTAAGACCAGAAAAATGCAAAATGTGGAACTGAGTACATAAAGGACCAGAAAGTTTCATTTTTCTTTTTTCTTTTTCTGGAAAGTACTATCAGAAATGGTTTACCTGTCTCTGCCTATTTATTATTTGATACATACCTCAAAGCCACTCTTCTTGATAACCTCAGTTATCTCCTCTTCATTGAGAAACCTTCTAGTTTTAGATCTCACCATAAGCATAAGCCTAGGCTTCTTATCGGGATGCTGATCCATCTTGTATGGTATATCTACATCCATTGGCAGGGAATATATAGATCGGATGTACATTCTGAATTTAAACATGTTAAACCCATCAAAAGCTCTTTTGGGATCAATGCTAAAATCCTTATGGTTTAGAAGACCAACCGACAAGTGCTGGTAGCATCGCACTTCCTTATCTTCATCAAAATTTATAATCTCATACCGAGAAAGATCCTTTAATATCAAACTAAATTTGTCCAAGAAATATTGTTGGTAGTTTACTATAAGAAATCGTACATCTCGATTAAGTGGTCTCGATGCGAGGAAAAGGGGGATAATCACATCAGTAAAGTCATGCCATATGTTTCCTGTTGGGCCACCAAAGGAAATCAAAATTGCTGTTGTGTTGCTTTGGTCAACTGTGCAGAGAGGTGCATTCTGTGGCTTACTCAACTGTTTAACTATCACATTTTTGGAATTGTACATGTACATTTTCTGAGAATAAGCATTCACACTCCATTGCTGCTCCTTTGCCAGAAATGTGTTTTGGGGAGGGACAAAGAAGACTGTAGAAATGTTGTATCCTTGGGTTCTAACATCACCGGTCATGTTGCAAATGTTGCTTCGCCGATCTGAGAAATCGCATATTGGCTTAGTTTCTATGGCCTCTTCAACTCTTCCACCAGTGTCATCTACAAAGAACAGATGTCGTCGCTATAACACTTTTAATTACTGAAAGTGTGCTCCTCATGCACATGTGTAGTGAGTTTGTGCAAAATGCTAGCTGTAATTAGGACCTTTCTACCATTGACAACATTGACCTCTATTAACATAATTATATTAAATGTGATTTCCAAGTAGCCTCGCAAAATAAATGGTTGAAAGTTCAAACGTGCTTTATGATAAAAACAACTATAATTCCTTCCCAAAGTAAACTAAAGAAAAGTTTCTTTCGGATTGGTAATCACTTTCTTTGTTTCAATGTTGCTTTCGTCAGGAACTATACTACTTTGGTTAAATAGTTGCTCCGTCCCTGGCAGATGAATAAATATGCAGTATTTTAGTCAATGGCTTGAAGGATACAACAATAACCGAAAATGACAATATAAATTAAGATGAGCTAAAAATAATTAAGTTTGATCAGAAACTGCCACGTTTTACATCAGTTGGCCCATCATTCTCAACAACAAAATTGGTTTTGAACGAATTTGAAGTATTACATTAGTGCAAACATATTTTATATTTATCTTGGTGTACACTGTACAGTTATATTTTACTTGTGCTGGGATGACAGATATTTTTTTCAGCACCTTTTATAAGTATAAAATTAAACCATCCGCGCATAAATTAATTAGAAGAAAAAGAAACGAGAAACAATGTATAATGTAGAAATTAATACTGAGTAGTGATAATTATTCATCCTCATTTTGGCAGCAAAAGAGTTTTTTTTTAAATCTTGCAAATATTAATCTCAAAAAATAATTGAGTTTACATGTTATTGTAACTGGAATATTGAAGTATGAAAGAAAAATTCATGCTATATAAAGAAAAAGGAAAAAAGGAGTAGATTGAGAATATACCGAGTGTTACATCTGTTCTACTCTCGTTCGTGGGATCAGTATTGGTATATCTAGGATCAGTCATCGTAACATTTGGCGGCATATATGGTTGTTCCATCTTCGTCCCTACAATATATATCTAATTAAGATACAACTATATATGCATATACCAGTATTCAGAACTCTCTCAAAAAGATAGAAAGCCAAAACAAGAAAAATAAAGAGAGATACTGATACTGTTGCATGAGCATAGTTGATCCGTTTAAAAACACTCACAGTTTAGGTTACGAAGCCAGAAAGCTTGGGGCTGTGAATAAAACATAGCAAGGAGTAAGCAACTGCCGACAAGAAGCAACAAAAGGAATCCATGCTTTTTTCCGAAGTCCATTGATTGCTTCATATCTCTGTGCTTGCCCCTTATCCCTCCTTTTTATCTTTTAGCTCTGTTATGTTTTCAATTTATGATAGCTTAATTAGCAATTATAAGACTGAACAATTTTGTTTTCTTGTACGCAACTACTCTCAGAGTAGACAGCCCAGTAATAAGACTGGATCAATTTTATATATATTACATTGTTTTATATTTTTTTTCTATCTCGTGTGGGTCAAGTGATTTTAGCATCCAATATGGTACGGTCACAAATTAAGGTGGAATATAAAAATAATACGATAAGATCTAAACCAATGATTTGAATATAATATGAGTATAATAAAAAAAAAATTTGTTATTCTATAAATGTTGAAAATTGTCTCAAAAGAGGAAGTATATATATGGATACAATCATAACCATTTTGTTTCATAGTTTATTAACAATTAATATTGATAGTATCAATTGATTTACTGGTAAAACTAAAAGTGGTCATTTATGTAGATATTTTGTACTTGGAGCATCAATCATCTACAAATACACCCAACATGCAAAACAAGACCTTCGCGAAAGAGATCTTCTTTATTATAATAATTGCAGTTTCAACTAATAAGTCTATACAAGATCAATAGCCTAATCCTACATTACAAATCTTTGTAACAGGTTTGCACGGAGGTGATCCTACTCCATCGTTTCAAAAAAGAAAACCGAAATTTTCAATAAGCATTTATATTACCAACAATGGATGTTTTAACAAATAATAAATACATTACCAACAAATGAAAACCCCTTTAATAAGAAAAGGCAGAAAAGCCAAGCAACAAATAATAAAAGAATTTGAGCTACATCATGGAACAAATTCTCCTTCGCTAGCTAGGGAAGGAGATTGTTTCTTGGACAAAGGGACAGCTAGTTCCATATAAAAGCGGGATAATACAAAGGGGAAATTGATTCCATGCCACTCCAAAATGTCGAATTTAGAAAAATATTACCTCAAAATTTTGATTTTGTTAAATGCCACCCCAAATCTCATTTATTAAGAAAAATACCACCATTAACAAATTATTATACATTTGTAATAAAAAATAAACAGATATATTGTATTTTGAGTAGTATTTTGGTATATTCCAAAAATACCCTCACCCTTTCATTTCTACACCCTTTCTTTCTTGGTGAGGTTACCCCTCTTCTCCTGCTCATGTACAGCAATCAGCTCGGAATTTTTTTTTTTTTTGAGAAATCAATAGGGATCTAGTCCCCATTTCATTAAACCTTGATTGGTTACATGTTTTTGGGTTTCTGAGTAGAAACTCAGAAATAAAAAGTAAATAGTGGATAAAGGATAGTTCCAGCTAATTGGAACTGAAAGTGTAAAAAAGAAAACAGAAAAGGAAGGGTAAAATAGGAAAATGGACAATTAAGGAAGCCAAAGCGACTAAATCAGTAAAATTGAGTTTTGTCTTGTTTCCTCATTGTTGAGCCGTTCTTCTGTTATACTGGTATGTTGACATCTCAGCTCGGAATTGACTAGCCATCCATTCTATTGATGATTTCAAGTAATGAAGAGAAACTATTGGCTACCTGAGAAGAAAGAGGATGCTCTGCCATTACGGTACTAGCCGCATTAGTTCAAGATACTGACTTTCTCTTCTCCCAACCCCTTAACCTTTCTTACCCAACCTTAACCACGCAACAAAGGCCACTCGAACAGTCGACCTGTCTCCACCGGCAGAAATCTTGATCTCCAGACCTTCTCACCGATGAAAGGTTAACCAGAGATCTACCTCTTTCAATTAGGCAAACTGCGGGACCTATTCCTCTGTGTCAACAACAAGGGCCTACTTCCTTCAAGCTTGGAAGAGTATTACCGGAATTAATTTTGACTCGGTAAAAAGTATTACCGGGATTAATTTTGACCCGGTAAAAGGAGTTGTCACAGGAGAGGAAGGGCGGAGAGCAGAGGAAGGGCGGAGAGGAGAGGAAGGCGGAGTGGTGAGGACGGTGGAGAGGAGGCGGGCTGAAGGTGGAGGCGAACGGAGAGGAGGCGAGCAGAGGGTTTAGGATTGGCATTAATTTTGAATTATGTTCATAGCTTCATCTGGCGTTAATTTTGAAATCGCGTTTCTAAGGAGAAAAAGAAATTTGGATTCGAAATAACTTCAGTTATTATGTAAATTGTTAATTTAAAATTATACATTAATATGGTATTTCTAGTATTTTTTTTAATAAATGAGATTTGAAGTGGCATTTAACAAAATCAAAATTTTGAGGTGGCGTTTTTTTAAATTCGACATTTTGGGGTGGCATAGAACCAATTTCCCCTAATACAAAAACTACTAAAGTGCCTCCTGCAGCATATACAAGAGGCTACACAAATGTCTTTCGTATATTCATGCATCCATTCAACCAGCCATGATTACTTTCATCATGGGAAAACAAAATTTATGAATTAATACTTGACTCAATAGTTTAACTAAAATCAATAAATGAAAACAACATTCAAAAAATAAAAGAAGGTTATTAATTACAATTCAACAGCCTCACTACTATAACAAATGGGTCATTCTATGAGTAGGATCGAAACATGCTGCCTCCCTCTCCACCTTTTGCGAATGGCATAACAAACCCAAACCCATCAAACATGCTGCCTCCCTCTGGACCCGCCATCCCGGCATCTGTCATCCCGAAACCGACCATGGGAGAGGAGTTCCAGTGTGCTGGTGTGTTTGTTTCAGAGCCCATAACTGCCAGAGAATTCTGTGGCGAGTTGGTAGAATATCTCCTGTTGTTGCCAGAATTGCCTAATCCAAGAGGTGGCATTGGTTGTTGCTGGTTCTTATGAGGTGGTGATTTTGGACGAAGAGCCTCAATCTCTGGTGTTGTGACCACCAAATGCGAAGCTTCTGGGGGTGGATTGCGTCCGCCACCTCCCTGCCACACTTTTCCATCCTTGTCAGCAAAGCTCTTGAGGTACGCCTATAATTCAAGATATGTCAGTTCAAAATAAAAGTGGCAGCAATCACATTATTATTTTATTGTTTATTCATCTATTATAACAAATTTACGTGGGAAAAAAGGGGATGACTTAATATTTACTTATTTAGTCTCTTCAGTTCAAAAAACACCAGGGTTGATCTAACCAAGTTTATTTTTGCTCGGAAAATTGGAATCTGAACTGAACTAAATAAATTTGTAAACTAAAATTAAAAAAGCAAAATAAACCTATATATTATGGTGTACCAGGTTAAACCAAAACAGGTTTTTTAAAATCAATTTACAGACAACAAAATGTAGCTTAAGTAAACTACATATATGTTTTGTGATTAAGCATGACTTAATATATTTTCATTATGTTCATTTAGCTAATTTGGCTCTCAAAACAACAAACTGAAATAACCATGCTGTTCCATACTAATTTTGTCAAATTAAAATTCACATTAAGAGTCATTTTATATCAATAAGATGCATGCTATTAAGCGTGAATTACAAACAATATACACTACATAATAATAATGATATTACAATGAATATAATTATTACATCCCACATAACTATAGTATTTTATGCCGATGAATATAATTATTACATCCTACATAATTATTATCATTGTAAAGTTCTTCAATGTGGCCCTCGACAGGTGATCATTTACAGTACAAAAGGTGTAACCAGGTCTATTAAAATTTGGTATATGGAAGTTCCCCTCCTTTCCCAACCCATCCACCATTTCTTCATAAAGTAATTCCGATAGACTTCGTCGCATCTGTGTGAAAAAAAAGGAAAGCAAAAATCGGTCGCAAGCCAATACATAAGCACAAAGAAGTCGCTGTTGTTCCGTCACCTCTCCCTTCATTCCTTAGCTCAAAAGGTTTTGGTAAAAAACAAAGGCAAGAAGATAGTTGCAACCAAGTGGAGAAGTGTAGATGACTAACTAGCTGCTCCAAACCCAGTAAAAGTAAATCGAGGAAATCTAACGACTTGTAATGAATCACGCACCATTCCCATGGTTCAGTGGCACAGTGATTCTTAGGCATGATATGCATTGACTAGGGTGAGAATCAAACCAAATCAAGCGGTACAAATTGAGAATCATATGATTCTAATCACACTAATAGAAGGTTTGAGGTTGAGTCTAGGGCCCTAGGCTTTGAAATAATGTAGCGCTCATGTAAAATACGGTCCAGAGACTACACTTCAAACTAAGGCCAAATATTAAAATCACTGGGTTATGGAACAGCTAATGTATGCCTTATAAAAAATGTTGCTTGTATGTGAGAGTACCTTATTTGATCACTAACCAGACAACCATTAAGAGGTATTGGGGGCTGCCTGACCAGGAAACAACAAGGGAAAACCCCGAAACATGAACGATATCAGATACTCAGATTTTGAATCCACAAATCCAAATATATGAACAATTGCAAAGAAGCATTACATATCTAACAGTATATGGGGCTCGAGAAATTCATTTACCTCCTTGTTAAAATTGGAAGAGGATAATCCTCTGCCGAGAGTTAACCAACCAGGGCGGATGTTATGGTCTTCCCCAAACAACTCAAGCCGCCTCTTCCCCAATGCAAAGTGTTCAATGATTCGGTACATGTCCTCTGGCTTCTTTGTAGAACCTGCTTGTTTTCAAGGGAATTTTTCAAGCATTGACAGAATAAAATAACATTGACAGATAGTGAAAGATAAGTCACTAACCATCGCTAGGCTCTTCAGCTATGATGATATCAGTGTCAATGTTTGCATGAATTATATGCCCGTCTGTGCTACGACGAACTGTCCCTTTAATACCCATCAAGCAATGTTCCTGGCAACCCAAGTACCAGCTCTCCCGTGTTTAATAAAACAATAATTGAGGAAAGATCAAACAACAATGAAGTATGAAAAATATAAAAGGTACCAACCTTTGAATGCTGAAACAATGTGTGAGAATCATGCCATAAACTACCCCGCCCAGCATTTTTTTTGTTGGTCTTAACCCAGCAAATATCCTCACATCTCCTAAAACCCCACTGCAGCAGAAAAAAAATCAGATGACCATTATTCTTAGCTTTTGATGAAAAGACAAAGATAACTAATTAAAGATTAAAACAGAATGTTCAGTAACATCATTAAACCCTGAGAAATATGAAATGCAATCCTGCTTAAGATTAATATAACATATGCTCTGCAATACATAGGAAATAGCATCTATAAACCATGAAATATTAAGAAACTTACAAAACCTTTTTGAAATATTTTAGAACTGTAGTATAAATGAAATGTACCATCAATTATTCATGGTATGCAAGGCATATGGATTTTGCAGGTGCATATATACTTGTCCTTCGTACCTTGCATTACAAGAGATAATTCTTGTATAGTAGAGGCATACTTAAGGATAACTAACCTTCTTCAAGCATGCATGGCCTTGTTCAAGACCAACACCATCACCGACCCAAAGGAAGATAAAGGATGGAGTATCAGCTATAGCCTAAGTAAACCAAAGAAAAACCCAGTGAGAACTGAAGAAAACAATGGCTATCTAAACCATAAATAACATAGAAGTTTAAAAACTACCTCAATCTTCAAGTTCATAATCTCATCAACATTCCAGTTCTCTATATGGTCAGTGATGCCCGGGGCCCGGTGTACATATTCTTCCCAAGGTGGGTCCACAAGTATTACATCAAACTTAGTACCAAAGAAATCTGGAGATAGCACATGCTCCCGTAAATCACATTTGTAATACATGGGTGGGGAGGCTGAGTTGGACACAATCTCATCTTTCCTTTGAATAAGCTCTCTCAGCTTGGGGTAATCCTCTACCACACTCGTCAGCTCTAGTTCACGTATAAAATTCTGGGGACGCATACCAGTGTCCACAAAGTTCTGAGAGTAATCATTCTGTTCACCTCTTGAAGGGGCTTTGCCCATGGGCCCACCACTGTTCCTGGGTGGTATCCATGTGTTCGAAGGTTTCTCATGTGGAGTCATCTCCCGGTTAGGTGTCACCATTGGGCCAGGTCCATGCATATTTTGGGCTGTTCTACCAGTACCTGGTTGATTCAAGGAATGACTCGGGCTGGGTGCAACACTAGAGCCAAATCGGGGAGCACCCGGAACTGGAGGTGGGATAGGGGGAAGGTTAGGTGGAACCCCAGAGAGCAAATTAACATCTATGCCCCTGCCACCAGGCCAAACATGCGGTCCAGGAAAATTAGGTATGAATACACCAGAGCCAATAGGTGGACCTGGCTGGGACAGGTTCGGCCCTAAATTGGGACCGATGTTGGGCCCAATTAGTTGGATGGGTCCAGGTGGTAAACCTAAAGGACTGAATGGTGGACCCATCATTGGCATCTGTAAGTTCAACATTCCCATCCGTTGGGGGGTGTTATCTCTGCCATTTAGCCTCCCTCTTCCTCCCCTAACTCCCCTTCCTCCTCCATTCGGTCCAAATGGACCTGCGCCTGGGCCTGATGATAATGGACTGCTAATACCTTGACCAGGCCCAGGTTGGTTAGAATTCATACCTGCTCTTTGCATCCTCCCTCTCTGATCAGCTGAACCGTCATTACCATCCATATCAGACCCGTCTCTTGTGAAATCCAGATTTCTGACTGGTCTGATCTCTATTGAATCAGAACTATCATTTCTATTACCAAACCCAGACATGCCGCCTTTCACACTTTCAGATCTAACTCCTCTTGAGTCTTTCCTATAACCACCACCTCTTGACTGAATGCCAATGCCACTGCCGGCATTATCCATCCACTCCTGGGGGCCGTCTTGCCTCCCCCCTTGGCTCTTGTTTCTCAAATATTCTCTAGAACTTTCCTGCTCCCCCCTGCTTCTCTCATTCCATCCGCCACCCATCTCCATCCCCTTGTACGCTTCATCCCTTTCCTTATCCTTTGGACCAGCATTCCTCTCGATGTCAGAGTCCGTGTAACCCCGTTCCCGCTCCTCAGTCTCACCATAATATTTACCACTCCTCTCAGTAGGTGGAGCCACATCAGATCTGGCTTCTTCAATTTCTACTCTCACCTGCTCCTTGCTCTTATCCCCATCTGATCTCAATTTTGCAACCCTTGAATCATACGTCCTCTCTCTCCTGGAGGATTCTTCCCTCTCCTTGCTTCTCTCCTTGACCCTGCCGCCAGGTGGGTCCCACTCTTCCTCAGGGCTTCTCCTGGAGTCCTTCAAAGAGCGACGGTACGAGGATGACGACTCCCTCCTGCTGGCATCATGGTCATCCATTTGACTGGAGCGGTGTCGTCCCTCATCAGGGCCTTCAGCCTCATCAAAGTAACCGCTGCCGTGCTTTCTGGATTTGCTTGAGCGGCTTCTTCTGCGATCTGGGCCATCCTCATACTCTGCTCTACTCTCCCCCCCCTCTTCATACTCTCGTTTGCTCCGTCTCCTACTTGGTTCAGGCAGAGCTTCCATTGATCTTTTTAATAAACAGAAGAATCAACAGCTAAATTTCCTGTAAGGCAGAACAGCAGTGCAAAAAAAAAAATTGTAACATGAATTAATGTCAAGAGTAAATTAACTTTTCAGAAAAAATTCATAAGGTATAAGATAAATCTCATGCTACTTGCCCTGTATTCTTTTCCCTAATTAAATCAAATTGGATCAAACAAGAGCTGAATCATATCGGTTAATAACTTAATATATACACTAGAGGAATGCCTCGCTTTGCTTCGTCAGTGGTAATTGTGAAAAAATTTATGAGTTGATGATAGGAAATATACGAAATGGCAACAAATCAACAACAAAAACAAAACGTAATGCTGTGAAGGCAGTCCATCCATATTGTTTCAGATATAAATCATCTGCATCTCATGAAAGCATTATGAACATTCAGCATATACAATCTAATGGTCCAACTTTTAAGTGGGCACACATATTACATGTTATACTATCTCATGGAGCAAAGATGTTGTTGTATATGTGATGTCCCTATATGAGAGAATGCGTTGATCAGAATATCGCCCAAAACCCAAAAACAAAACCCAGAATCTAGATAATATGAAAGAATTCAGTATACATCCATTTTAATAAAAAAAAACAGATATTGTCTAAAATTACTCAAATGCCAACATCTAGGGTTTGGAGAATTTATGCAAGAGAAAAGAGACAGCGATCAAGATGGGTAAAAAGAAACGAGAAAGGGGAGGAGAAGAAGAATCTCACCTTGTTGTAGCTCCGCCAAGACGTCCAAACCGTTGAATCGTCGCCTCCTCTTTCGGGAGTAGAACAGAGAAGAAAGAGGTACTTCACTTCAGCGGTAGCAATTCTAGCCAAATCTCTTGTTTTTTGGTTGGATTCCCTTCGCGATTTCGACGCCTCTAAATCGCGCCAACTCCTTTCTTTTCCGGTCGTCGCTCTCTTCCGATGAGACGAGGAGCGTTAATTCTGTTTCTCGTTTGCGCGATAAACCCTCCTTTCCGATCAGGAGAGGAGCGTGAATTATGTCTCTTTCTCGTTTGCGCGATACATCCGATCAGAGTGTAGGCCTTTGAGATTCGTGCCAAGTTAAAAGAACGTCCAGATTTATCACTTGCATTCCAGGTCAGGCGAGGAGCGTGAATTACGTTCTCTTTCTTGTTTGCGCGATAAAACCCGATCAGAGTATAGGACTTTGGGATTCGTGCCAAGTTAAAAGAACGGTTCAGATTTATCACTTGCACCTCAGGTACCTGGGTGATAGGATTCGTGGCCGGCCGCCTTTGGGTGTTGGTATAATTGGAATTGGAAGGGGAAGGGCAAACAATCTAAGTGTGTGCGCTTTAACAGGCCACAGTTAATGGGCTGTATCTTTTTGGTATATTATGAGAGTGAATCTTAATTCAGCATATTTGAAGTTTTGGCCCAAGTTGGTAGAGCTTTGTATTCCGAATTAATCGTTACACCTACTCTCCAGTCTCCAGTCTCAGAAACTGAATCTCCTTGACCTGCTCTAAAGGAAATGTACACGAGGCAAATTTTCTAATGTCTGTTGTTAAGAAATGGAGAAAAAGAAAAAAAAATTTGAGGGGTGAGCATAGTGACACTATTTGCGATAAATTCGCAAATAATTCGCGTATTATTTGTTTTTTTCTTTTACGTTTCTGAACCGAATACCGAATAAAACGCAAAAAAATTATTAATACGTTTTATTCGCGAATAAAACGCGAAATTTTCTTTTTAAAAAAAATTTTTTGGAGTCTTTTTTAGTATTTTTTTTTTTTTGCTTCCTTGTCGTACCGAATTATATCCAAATTATTCCCGAATAAAGAATTTTTGACTCCGCGAACCGAATTCGACCTATTCGTTTGTTACTATAGGAGTGAGAATAGAGATGCGCTATATGACCGGAAAGATAGGTAGACAACACTAGCACAAAAAATAATAGAAAAAAATATATCAAAGAAAGGTACATTTAGATGGAAATCTCATTTCATAGGAATGACGGGAATGAAATTTCCGTCTACCGGACTGTATGTTAGCAGGTTCATTTCAATTCCGAACCAGGCCGATTTTGAACAAGGGACCCGTCCATTATCAAGCCTAACCACACTAGCCGGCCAGAATGTTTCAGTTTAACAAATCATTCTTTATACTAGAACTAAAAGGATTCTTGTTTTAATATAATCCACGTCAACTGTTGTCTTGTGATTAGACTGGGAAAAATGGCACGGCGGAGCCGGGTCCATCACGGAACGGCACGGCACGTGTGTCAATTACGTGCCGTGACTCGCGTGTCCCATGCCGTGCTTATTTTTTGAAACTTTGGCACGGCACGGCACGACACGTGAAAGATTTAATCACGGCATGACACGACACGTAGTCACGCGAGTCACGTGTATTTAGGACCATTAGATATTCATTTAATGGTGAATCTTGAATAAACTAACCTAAATTATGATTAAATGGTCACGCGAGTCACGTATGGTCACAGCACGTTTAGGCATGGCGTGACCATTCGCGTACCGTGAGCACCCCTTGACATTTTGGTCACGGCACGTGAAAAATTAACTTAGTCACGGTATGGCACGGCACGAGACCAAAAGTCTCGGCGTGTTAGTCACGGCACGGCACGGCCACTACAACAAAACAGGTCTTCAGCGACCGACATCAGCGACCGGTTTAGTCGCCGGTCGCTGAAGACCCCGCCCCCTCTCAGGCAATAAAGTAAATTGTTTTCGACGACGACCCCTTCAGCGACCGGTGCTAATATCCTTCTGAGACCAATTTGGCCTGGTCGCTGAAGGGTCTCAAAACCCCCCGCCAATATTCCTTTTCTCTCTGTCTCCTCTCCCGCAGTTTAGGTTAGCCAAAAAAAAATCACGCGAACCCGCTCCGCCCGAACCACCGCCGCCCGAAGAAGAGCCGCCCAAACCCCCGCTGAAAGACCTCGACCCCGATCCTCGACCCCGACACCGCTCTCTGACCCGCCTCTCTCTGACCCCGACCCGCTCTCTGACCCTTACTGCCACTGGTACGGTACCAATTTCTTAAACCTATTTTTAGTATAAGTAATCTACTTCTTTTGGAGAGTTTATATATGAATGCTAGCTCGTAATTTGCTTATTTTGGAAGAACAATTGATATACATTTTGAATTGAGCAAGATTTGAAGCTTTTGGGCACTCACCAGTTCGGTACCAGTCCAATCATGTACTGGTATGATTTGAAGAATAGGAATCTATCTGTTTAGTGGATTTGAATTTGGGAATATAATCTACTTATTTCTCTCTTAAAACTTAATAAAACCCTTTTCTTTCTTTCATGTACTGGTACGATGTCGTACCATCGGTATCAAAAGAATTCCAGGACCATCTTGGGGAATTAATGATTGGATGATAAAGAAACATTTGACCAATCGATAATTATGATCAGAGAAGGTTCATGCAAAAACTAGCCCTGAATAAATAATCAATGGTTGCTGCAATCAAATCAGTATTATAGGCTTGTAGAGTAGCTAGATATTATTTGATTACAACTTCACAACTACTTGCTCTGCTGTAAGAATATTCATTCTTCATATTAATCTAACAAGCAACCGGAGAATGGAAAGAAAAGTAGCAGAGTCAACAAATTAATTAATTAAGAGTTTCAAATTAAGATGAGGTGAGAATGACATAAACATCACCCATTGAAGAAACATATTCCAATCTAGCACCCATTTGTGATTTGTATTTGATATGTTTCTATCCTTGGAGAGTAACAGATTGATAAATGTCTAATCTCCCTTGATTCTTGAAATCAATTTGAAATTGTAGATTAACACTTACGCCAATTGCATGTCATCTCGTCTAATATTGACTTTATTTATATTTTTGTAACAAACCATTTGTCTTTTAATACCTTGAGGTACATTTATTGCTGCTTGGAACCATATATGGTTCGTCTAATATTGACTTTCTATTACGGTACCGGGAGGATCTGAATTCATAAAGAAAAAGGGTCAGTCTCTGAAAGCCGTCTACCATTTTTGTTTTGGTCCCCTGATTTAGACGTGCATAACTCGGCAGCATTTTTTTCAGTTAACATACAAAAAAAAATTTAGATCAGTTAGCCTATGACAATATCTAATATCATAGTAGGGATGCAGATTTAGTCTGTACACCATTCAAGAAGCGACATGCAAACTTTCTTTAATGCGCAAATTAGGTCTAAACACCTTTGTCAACTTAAATGGATGTTTGATACATAATGATAAACACAAAATTTAAATAAAATAAAATATTGAATTTTAAGATGTTGGTTATTATTAAATTTCTTATAGAAATAAAATAAAAATACATAACTGTTAAGGATTAGAAACTTCAATTCAAATTTAGGCGACTCCTTTCTTTTCCGGTCATCGCTCTCCTTTCTTTTCCGGTCGTCGCTCTCTTCGATCAGGCGAGGAGCGTTAATTCTGTTTCTGTTTCTTGTTTGCGCGATAAACCCTCCTTTTCGATAAATTCGCAAATAATTCGTGTTTTATTTGTTTTTTTTTATGTTTCTAAACCGAACACCGAATAAAATACAAAAAAAATATTAATATGTTTTATTCGCGAATAAAACGCGAAATTTTCTTTTAAATATTTTTTTTTTTTGAGTTTTTTTTAGGTTTTTTTTTTTTTTGCTTCCTTGTTGTACCGAATTATACCCGAATTATTTCCTAATAACGAATTTTTAACCCCGCCGAATCAAACTCGAACTATTCGTTTGTTACTATAGGAGTGAGAATAGAGATGCGCTATATGACCGGAAAGATAGGTAGACAACACTAGCACAAAAAATAATAGAAAAAAAATATATCAAGAAAAAGGTACATTTAGATGGAAATCTCATTTCATAGGAATGACGGGAATGAAATTTCCGTCTACCACGCTTCTCTTAGGGAAGCATGGTTGGTAATTGCGCAGATAAACCCGCATGAAACGGTCTCCGGGAACACAATGATATTTACAGAAACTGCTGACCAGATCCAATGGAGATGGGGAAAGACGGGATTATATTCAGCAAATTCAGTTTATAAAATGTTGGTTCAAGGTGGACGCATAAGAACACGAATCAATGCAATTTGGCGATGTAAAATTCCTCCCACAGTGAAAATCTTCGCGTATTCAGTGTTGTGTGAAAAATTACTGACGAGGGAGGCTCTAAGAAGAAGAGGGATGAACCTGGAACTCAGCTGTGTGCTATGCGAAAATTGCCCGACGGAGTCCCTTTCACATCTGCTGTACCTCTGTCCCTTCTCGGTGGCCGTCTGGTACCATGTATCCGCAGAGGTAGGGGTAGCCCTCATGACACCGGCTATGACGATGACTCAAATCTGGGAAAAGTCTTGGGAAAATGTCAGGCAAACGGGGCTCCTCCGATTTAAGCAATGGTCGGTGCGTTTCATATGTGTGCAATGGATGATATGGAAACAACGGAATGCAATCATCTTTGAAGGAAAAAGACTACCGGCTATGCTACTGGCAAGGCGAAGCGTGCAGGAGATGAAACTATGGCTGAGATACTGTTGATTACCAATCACTCCTGCCAAGTCTGGTCTATACGGCAAGGTGAAGACAGCAATGGAGTGATATTCGAAGTTTTACTTCGGACTCATATCCTATTGGAGAAGGATGCTGTGGGACCTCATTAATTTCTAATTTCATTGTACTTTACTCAAGTTATTTTTATATTCTTGGTTTTCTTTGGGACCGGTACACAGTGATACCGGATCTCACCTAAAGGATGCAGAGTGATGTTGCTGTAAGAACGCTATATATTTAATACAATCCCTTGGTAGCACCTACCAAGTTTTTCAAAAAAAAGAAATTTCCGTCTACCGGACTGTATGTTAGCAGGTTCATTTCAATTCCGAACCAGGCCGATTTTGAACAAGGGACCCGTCCATTATCAAGCCTAACCACACTAGCCGGCCAGAATGTTTCAGTTTAACAAATCATTCTTTATACTAGAACTAAAAGGATTCTTGTTTTAATATAATCCACGTCAACTGTTGTCTTGTGATTCATGTTCCTATAATTTATGGATAAATCTAGAAGAAACTGACTGAATTTTTTTATTTTCTGCTGGATCGCAAGAAATAAAAGCTACCCGAACGGTGTTTGAATTTATTGGATCCAATATTCCGAATTGGGTCGACTTTATTCGGATTATTTGTGTGTATTCCCAGTTCAAGTCTTTACTTGTATAAAAAAATTCAATTAAATATGTGTTATAATTGTACTACAGTTATGCTATTCATATAAAAACGAACAAGTATTCTGTCCAGTATGTGTAAAAGATTCTCTTCATTTTACGGTTTGAAATTTAGTCTCAGCGCAGCTGAGATTTGGACTAGCGTAGAGGTGGTATTATTCTTTGAGATTTATGCAAAGTTAAAAAGAACGGTTCAGATCCACTAATTCTAAAAGATTTCCTTTTATGGTACCGGAAGGACATCTATAAGAACTCACCTAGATGTGTTCAGGAGCGGATTCAGGATTTTCGTCGGGGGGGGGGGGGGGGGTGGGGGCAAAAAAATATCAAATCGGGTTTAAATTCATTAACCAATTGAATACTCGACAAAAAATAATACTTTAACTTATACTTTTCAATGCTTTGACTTGTAATTTCTGATGCTCTGACTTGTAATTCTAATTACCAATCAAAATCAACGGATTTATTTCAATTTTAACCCTAAATTTAACTTGAATTACAAATTAAACGTCCAAACAAGGGCAAAAAAAATTCCAAGGAGGGCAAATTCAATCGGAAGCGATAAATTTCCACTAAAACTCAAAACCTATGGGGGGGAGCTGGCCCCTGAAATACATTGGATCCGCCACTGGATGTGTTTGTGATGCTTACGTACGGTTTTCACTATTGGTTTTTTTTTCTCTGTTCAGCTAGTTTCTTGTGGATTTAATCATTTAATCCTTTACATATTTTCAGATTGTCCAGTGATCTCAAAAGAAAAAATATCGAGTGTGTGTTGATTTTCTTTGCTAGTCACAATTGTTTCGGACGGGATAAACACTCCCCATGAATTTTTTATTTTTAGTGATATGGTTATGAGTTAGATTAAGTGAACATAAATGTCTATCCCGTTCGGTTCATTCATGTTATTTTTATGAAACAAGATTTCATAGAAATATACTCCCATTTTTGATATTTTTTCAGTTAATAAAAAATCAGCAAAAAAGAAGCAAATCCTTGTAGTTGTACCTGTTTGCCAATAAGGGACTAAGTCACATTAAGACTTAATCTTCTTACTTTAACTTCCTTAGCCGCTTAATTATATCGAACACCAGTTCCTTAGAGCGGATTAAGAACACCTCGTTAAGCATCCTTTTAATCGGATCTTAATCCTCTATCCAACTTGCCTAGACATAACTTTCTTAGACATTATTACATTCATAGTATCGTAACTTATCTTAATAAATCATCACATTTTATGAGCCTTAAAACCATCTTAAACCAAAGCATCATTTTTTTCATTAGTTGATCACCTTTGAGCAACAAATTAGTTTTTTATGATACTTTAGCGCTACAATAAAATATTGATAACTTAATAACATGTCGAACAACATGTCTTCCTTTGGGCCAACAATGTTGACACATGTAAACACATAATAGTCATCACTATATTTTATTATCACTCAATTGTACAAATAATTTCAACAACCATCACCTTCCTTTGGGGCGACAAATGATTTGCATCCATTAAATGCACACTTAATTTTCTTTTGTAAAATGAATTTAAATCAATATCATCAAAAGAGGTACCATTGGGTACAATTAGGACTCAGTCAATTCAATTCAAAATATATATAACTTTAATGTCTTTATAAGAATTATAACTTATACATTAGCCATAAAACAAAAGTGTAATTAAATAAAATTGCATCATAATAACTGCAGTTTTAATCCAAAAAATAATTTTGTAATTTTTCAGAGAGTTGTGTGGTCCCCACGAAATTTTGTGTGGTTTGCCAACTTAAAAAAAGTATTTTGTGCGATTGCATCAAAAATCATACGGTCGCATCAAAATCTGTGAGGTTGCATCATTTTCTCAATAACTGTAAAACTGCATTTATTGTGCTAAAATTGACCCATGATCTAGAGAGAGTCTAATTTTGGAAGCACCTTAAATAACTTTTCAAATTTAGAAATTTAATTATAAATCTATATATTTTATTTTAGGAAATATATCAAAAGTAAATTTCACAAAAAATAACCTTTTTAAATTTAGAAATTTAATTCCAAATTTATATATTTTGTTTTATGAAATTCATCAAAAATAAATTTCACTAAAACTCTAATTTCATAACTACCCATAGATCGCCTCCAGGATCGAATTTAGATCCGAAATTTATGATTTTAATTAGAAAATCTTCTAGTAAATTCTAAATGATCAGATATGGGCAATTAAGAACCATAATTAATGAAGAAAATTCTTAAATTTGTGCCTTCCAAAATCTTAATTCAAGATGAAATCCAATCAAGAAGATTCAACAAAAATTCGACAAGAATCATCAATTTAATCCTATTCTCTTTAGAGACCTAAGCCTTTGGCACAGATACCATTTATTGGGAAATCATAAAGGCCAAATAATTACGTCTTATTTAGAGATGAAACAATTACATCTCATCTAGAGGTCAAACACTTACTCTCCGTGAAAGAAGAAACAGTTCCCCACCTTAACATAAGGACCGTCATATGCCAAAAAAATTCAAAACATAAATCATAAGTGCGGAATACATACATGATTCCATAACGTTGGCCATGGAATTCTCAATTGCGAAGTCTCTGTGAGCATTAGACAAGTCTTCAATGGCAAGAAGTCATCTGCTCGCCTTTACGTCGTATGGTTGTAAATTAAGTCTTCCAAGACATCAAGACACGCCTTTGAAAAATTACTTCCAAGTTTCCTAATGGATTGATTTCTCCTCTCTGAATCTTTGATGGTGGAAGAAGAAGAAGAGAAGACATTCAGATTATGTGTAAAACTGAGTTGTGTTCTGTGTGTCTTGTGCCTTGGAGACTCATCCTTATATAAGGTAAATCTAAATCTGGCGCACCAGATTTAGATGTCCTATTTTAGATGTTCATCTCTAATTAGACATTCAAAATTAGACATAATTACAAATTTCACAATCAGTCCATCAATGAATGTGAATTTACCTGAATTGTTCTACACATTTATGGACCACACCCTAATGAATATATATATTGTCAAATATCCTTAATCTATATTAGATCACTTTAGTTAGACAATAATACATAACAGTATACAATTCATAATTATATTACCTATATGCTCAACGTTGGATATATGATCCAATCAGTGTTTTAAAATTCGGTTTATATTCGGTATTCGGAAGGCCACCGAATACCGAATATACGGTATGCGGTCGAATATATAGATTTTTATTCGGATGTATATATGCGGATTTTAAAATAAAAATTCATATTAATAAACAGCAGCATAGTAGAAAACAAGCAGCATAGCCACATAAATTCAGAACCGTATATATTCAGAACCGAATATTAGACCGAATACAAATTTTAGACCGAATATTCAAGACCGAATACAAATTTTAGACCGAATATTCAGAACCGAATATTAGTTTTCTGTTCGGATTTCAACCGAATACGAATATACGGCCGTATATTCGCCGAATAGAACCGAATATTAAAACAGTGGATCCAATATCGTCACCTCCCCTCTATTTATTTCTCACTTTACGGAGGTTATTCCTCACTTCATGCCACAACCAAACAGGATCTACATATCTCTCTCGGTGTGTTGGTGTGTGAACGGAAAAAGGAGCGATGCTCCCTTCTTCTCTAGCCGTCTAGTACTATATGTGATCTTTGATTTTTCATAAAGAAAAAACGCCCTTTTCAATAAAGCTCGTTTTGGACTGAGCATTTCTGAGCCGACCATAGTTCCCAAAAAAACCCAAGAGCAGCAAAAAATTGTAGTTTTTGCTTTGCAAAAGATGGCTTTAGACTTTGTCAAACTATGAAGGAATTCTCACGATCAGGGAACCAATCTACTCCGACATTTTTATTAATATCCAAAGTTTAATACAAATTATTAATTATGCCTAGATTTTCAAACTTTCGCTAAAAATACCCAAGCTGGCCAGAAAATGGCCGGCTTAGTTAAACCGGCCATTTTCTGGCCGGCTTACTCCATTTTTTTTTTTTTTTTAGAGAGACTATGAAGATCAAAATATTAAAATCTAACTCTGAACTATATTACTTCTTTTGATGTATAATTAGCATATTTATACTAAAATACGCTAGATTACTTGAAATTATGTTGAATTACACTATATTACAATAAATTATGTTCAATTATACTAAATTACGTTAAATTACAATAACTTCGCTAATTATGCTGAAATACTGTAAAAAAAACACTAAACTACACAAAATTACGCTATAGTAGACTGATTTTGCTCATCTTTCATGAATCATAAAAAATAGTAAAAAAATTTCAAAAATAGTAAAAATTGATAATCTGCAAGTTCATTATGTAACTAATTTACTGAGCTACTTGGATTGAATGATAGAAATGAAAATCTTAATCGGAAACTTCAACTCAAGTTTTGAGGCTCTTCTCTTTATTTTTTGGCGATTCTGAATTTCAAAATCTGGCATAGCTACCACGAACGCATGCGTATTTTCGCAAGCTTTCCGAAAAGTGGTCATTTGCTGAAATCGGACACTCGAGTGCCGTTTTATGACCGTTTGAAGTTTCATCGTCGTTTTTCACTTTTTCAGTGAAGATATCGTCCATATTCATTTGTAATTTAGCGTAATTTACCGTATTTTAGCGTAATTTAATGTAATTTACCGTAATTTAACATAATTTAGTGTTATTCAACGTAATTTCAATTAATCTATCGTATTTTTGTATAAATATGTTAATTATACATTAAAAAAAGTAATATAACAAATAATTTAAACAAAAATTTCAAATTTAGATTTCAATATTTTGATCTTCATAGTGTCTCTCTAAAAAAAAAAAAAAAAAGGAGTAAGCCGGCCATTTTCTGGCCGGTTTACTCTGGTACCTAAGCCGGCCATTTTCTGACCGGCTTGGGTATTTTTAGCGAAAGTTTGAAAATCTGGACATAATTAATAATTGGTATTAAACTTTGGATATTAGTAAAAATGTCGGCAATACTGGATTATGAACGCAGTTTCTGCTAGTTTTCTTACAAAACTCTATAGCAACGTGAGAATGAATAGTGTGGATACTAATAAAAATAAATTTAATGAATTGAAAATGAAAAACTACATAAAACCTTCCAAGTTTCCGCTTTTCAACAGAAGCCAAAAAAAGTCAAATTGCAAAATGCAATTGCTATTTCTTGAGAAGCTCCAGAGCTTTGACAAGCACCGGTTCAAACCTAGTCACATTAAGCCTCACATTTTGCTCAAACCAATAGTACTTCTGTCGATCCTCCCACCCAGTTGCAGCTACTGCTTCGGGATCTTTTACGGCAGGGTTGTCCCACCCGTACTTGTCTAACAACGAGCTCTCATTGATGGTTATATTGTAGTCCAGTGTCCTGAGCTTCATCTCTTCTGCTGGTCGATCATAGTATCCATGCGCTGCACTGCTCATGTGGCTCCCTCCTAACGGTATCACCTGGATCATCACCGCGTTTGTCCTAAGGAACAACATGTTTGTTAGCCCAGCACCATGCACACCCATTAACACATCGCATGAGTCGATTAAGTTTGATAGTTCAGACTGGTTGTCGCTCTTTTTCAGCTCCATTTGCACAAGCTGTCAAAAGAAATAGCTATTGAGCCTGTATGTTACAAGAAAGGTATTTCGCAAAGAGCAACATAATATTGATGTCGTAATCGGCATTCGGCACACATACCTCAAAGCCATTCTTCATGATAACCTCCGCTACCTCTTCTTGATTAAGAAGCTTTCTAGTTTTGGATCTCAATATAAGCATTAGCCTCGGCTTCTTGTCTGGCTGGGATTCCATCTTATATGGGATATCTACATTTATTGGCAGTGAATAGATGTTTCGAACATACAATCTGAACTGAAACATGTCAAACCTATCGAAAGCTCTATCCGGATCAATTGAAAAGTCGCGATGGTTTAGAAGACCGACCATCATTTGAGGGTAGCAACGGATTTCAGTATCTTCATCAAAGTTTATGATTTCGTACCGGGTAAGATCTTTTAATATCAAACTGTGCTTGTTAATGAGTCCCTGATTATACCTGCTTATCAGAAACTGGACCTCTCCGTTAAAAGGTTTTGAAGCAAGGAAAAGCGGGATCAAGACATCAGTGAAGGCATGCCAGATGTTACCATTTGCTGACGGGCCGCCCATGGACATCAAAATAGCAGGGGTGTTCCTGTGGGCAGTACAAGCAGGTGCATCCCTTGGGTCCCTCAGCTGCTTCACTGTCACAAAATTGATCTGGTATGAGTACATCTTTTGCGAATAAGGGTTTAAGCTCCATTCTTGTTCCTTTAGGACTAGTGTGTGCGCAGAAGGAATGAAGAAGATGGTGGAGCTATTAGTTCCTTTCGTTCGAATATCACCGGTCATGCTGCAAATGTCGCTGCGCCAATCAGAATAGTCACAAATTGGTTTTGATGGAAGTGCCTCTTCATCTTTTTCACTAGCATTATCTATATGAGAAGTACAATACGATGTGAAGTAAGGCCTAAATGTATACAATCCATTAATTTAACTTGAGAGCAATATACCTATTTTTGACAAACTGGTAACTTATAATTGAAAAGCGTACTAGAAATTACTTTAAAATTAAAAGGGGGAAAAGACCAAATTTTATATTTTGAGTGCCGTAACTTCTTTTCTCTTTTTCTCATTCTATATTGATTTGGACAGGTAATGAGAGTTATCTTTTTGGTTTGGCAACAGCTTCTTTCCTAGCAAATGCGTGTAAAACACACAATCAAATGTAGTCAATTTCTTGATTGATTAAAAAAGAAAGACAAAGGACAGCTAATGTAAAGATAATTAAGTTAAAAGAATTCACAGATCTAATCAATTCACATTTGTTGGCTAATCATTATCAGCATACTAATTTTATTTGTCTGCTGGACCATTCTTCCTAAAAGGACCAGATTTTTTTTAAAATTTTTGTCAGAGAAAATAAAAATTATTTATGTCATAAAACAGATTGCAACACAAAATATGGGCAAATTAACAAATTAAAACTTCTAAGACCGTCATGGACTACAATATATCCAGGATTTGCACCTTCAATTGCCATTTATGTTTGGAAACAGAAGAACTTTCCGTCTAGACTGCTTTGAGACAAGTTATATTTTACTTTCAGTTGATTATTAATCAGACCAGCGCGAAATTAAAAAGATAAATAATTTTCGTATACTAAACACTTACAAGATTGAATTTGAAGATTTGAAGTTAGCGGCGAAATAGGCGAAATATATGATAGAGACAGCAACAGAAATCTGCCTATAATAAACACCGTTAGAACCCCATTATATTTTGTAAACACGAACTTAGAAAGCTTCATCTTTCTGCGCTCAAATGTCTGTGTTTTGATTTCTCATCGGCTCAAATGGTGGTAGAGCTATAGTAGTATTTCATTTATGTGTGGTATTGCACTAGGTGGTTGGCAAAACTTTATTATTATTATTATTATATATATTGTGAGGTTAGGAGTTCTAAGGCATCAATTTCATTTGATCGAGTTGTTTATTTTGTTTGGTAGTGTACTTACAAGAGAAGGGCTCAAATGCCCAATCGTACTCCAATATCTTTATCTTTAATTTCAAAGTTTGAACAAACGATCTGAACTGCTTAACATTTTATCCACGTTAAAATATGATTGGAGACCAAATTTTATATTTTTTAGAAATTTTTTACTATTTTTTAAGATAGATACAAAATCACTATTTTTCAGGAAAATGTGAATCATTTAAAAATAATAATTTTGTACTTATTTTAAAAAAATAGTAAAAAATTTCCAAAAAATATAAAAGTTGGTCTCCAATCATATTTTAACATGGATATCATGTTGAGCGGTTCAGATCGTTTGTTTAAAGTTTGAAATCGAAAATAAGAATGTTGAGGTACGATTGGGACCTAAAGCAATGGATCATTTGAGCCCTCCTCTGCTTACAATTACAAACATTCCTATTTTCAATTTTTTTTGGTCCAAACAAGATTTCCTAGTAAATATTTTATAATTTTGTTATTTTTTTTCTCTCTCTTTAATTTCTTTCTATTATTAAGTAGTAACGCGAAGGCTGTACTAAATTTTATTTATTAAATAACAAAATAATTTCCAACATGTGCCTCCGTCTAAGTAGCCTTAATGTAATGATGGTGCACTAACTGTTTTCTTTCTCTTTGAAAATATTTTTGTGTATATCTTTTCTTTCATATATGTCCCACTTTGTAAGCATATGTTCCATATCAAGTCCGATGGTTGACTTTTTTACTTAAAAAGTAGAACGGAATGAAATCCACCACATCCTATCCTCTTTTTATTGTTTTGACATTGATGTCAATTTTCTTTCTCTCAAGTCTTAGCAAACAAAACCAGCAACAATATTAGCGAACCGTAAGAAATATTGCTGGTTTTCATCAGTTTTCATGGGATGCCTATTGTCTTCTTTTGTTCTTCTTATGTTAGACCTAATGTTGGAATTTAGAGACCATTTTAGAGGAAAATATTATTGCAATTTGTTGGTTGGATTGATATCTATTTTTTTTTCTTAGAAGAGTCCAATAAAAAAAAGGAAAAGTATTCCCCTCACTTTACGGTTTGAGATTTACTCTCAGACGCTTTGAGATTCAAACTAGCGCAGGAGCATTATTATTGGGCTTTGAGATTCGTGCCAATTTAAAAATAACGTTCCACTAATTCTAAAA
Source organism: Carex parvula (assembly GCA_025461045.1). Taxonomy (NCBI): domain Eukaryota; kingdom Viridiplantae; phylum Streptophyta; class Magnoliopsida; order Poales; family Cyperaceae; genus Carex; species Carex parvula. The sequence goes on from JAJGRW010000810.1 coordinate 220,399, forward strand.
GATTTCTATTACGGTACCGGGAGGATCTGAATTCATAAAGAAAAAGGGTCAGTTTCTGAAAGCCATCTACCATTTTTGTTTTGGTCCCCTGATTTAGACGTGCATAACTCGGCAGCATTTTTTTCAGTTAACATACAAAAAAAAATTTAGATTAGTTAGCCTATGACAATATCTAATATCATAGTAGGGATGCAGATTTAGTCTGTACACCATTCAAGAGCGACATGCAAACTTTCTTTAATGCGCAAATTAGGTCTAAACACCTTTGTCAACTTAAATGGATGTTTGATACATAATGATAAACACAAAATTTAAATAAAATAAAATATTGAATTTTAAGATGTTGGTTATTATTAAATTTCTTATAGAAATAAAATAAAAATACATAACTGTTAAGGATTAGAAACTTCAATTCAAATTTTAGGCGACTCCTTTCTTTTCCAGTCATCGCTCTCCTTTCTTTTCCGGTCGTCGCTCACTTCGATCAGGCGAGGAGCGTTAATTTTGTTTATGTTTCTTGTTTGCGCGATAAACCCTCCTTTTCGATAAATTCGCAAATAATTCGTGTTTTATTTGTTTTTTTTTATGTTTCTAAACCAAACACCGAATAAAATACAAAAAAAAATATTAATATGTTTTATTCGTGAATAAAACGCGAAATTTTCTTTTTAATTTTTTTTTTTTGGGAGTCTTTTTTATGTTTTTTTTTTTTTGCTTCCTTGTTGTACCGAATTATACCCGAATTATTTCCTAATAACGAATTTTTAACCCCGCCGAATCAAACTCGAACTATTCGTTTGTTACTATAGGAGTGAGAATAGAGATGCGCTATATGACCGGAAAGATAGGTAGACAACACTAGCACAAAAAATATTAATAGAAAAAAATATATCAAGAAAAAGGTACATTTAGATGGAAATCTCATTTCATAGGAATGACGGGAATGAAATTTCCGTCTACCGGACTGTATGTTAGCAGGTTCATTTCAATTCCGAACCAGGCCGATTTTGAACAAGGGACCCGTCCATTATCAAGCCTAACCACACTAGCCGGCCAGAATGTTTCAGTTTAACAAATCATTCTTTATACTAGAACTAAAAGGATTCTTGTTTTAATATAATCCACGTCAACTGTTGTCTTGTGATTAGATTGGGAAAAATGGCACGGCGGAGCCGGGTCTATCACGGAACGGCACGGCACGTGTGTTAATTACGTGCCGTGACTCGCGTGTCCCATGCCGTGCTTATTTTTTAAAACTTTGGCACGGCACGGCACGACACGTGAAAGATTTAATCACGGCACGACACGGCACGTAGTCACGCGAGTCACGTGTATTTAGGACCATTTGATATTCATTTAATGGTGAATCTTGAATAAACTAACCTAAATTATGATTAAATGGTCACGCGAGTCACGTATGGTCACGGCACGTTTAGGCATGGCGTGACTCACGTGGAGTGACCATTCGCGTGCCGTGAGCACCCCTTGACATTTTGGTCACGGCACGTGAAAAATTAACTTGGTCACGGCATGGCACGGCACGAGACCAAAGTCACGGCGTGTTAGTCACGGCACGGCACGGTCACTACAACAAAACAGGTCTTCAGCGACCGACATCAGCGACCGGTTTAGTCGCCGGTCGCTGAAGACCCCCCCCCCCCCTCTCAGGCAATAAAGTAAATTGTTTTCGACGACGACCCCTTCAGCGACCGGTGCTAATATCCTTCTGAGACCAATTTGGCCCGGTCGCTGAAGGGTCTCAAAACCCCCCGCCAATATTCCTTTTCTCTCTGTCTCCTCTCCCGCAGTTTAGGTTAGCCAAAAAAAAAAAAAAATCGCGCGAACCCGCGCCGCCCGAAGCAGAGCCGCCCAAACCCCCGCTGAAAGACCCCGACCCCGATCCTCGACCCCGACACCGCTCTCTGACCAGCCTCTCTCTGACCCCGACCCGCTCTCTGACCCTTACTGCCACTGGTACGGTACCAATTTCTTAAACCTATTTTTAGTATAAGTAATCTACTTCTTTTGGAGAGTTTATATATGAATGCTAGCTCGTAATTTGCTTATTTTGGAAGAACAATTGATATACATTTTGAATTGAGCAAGATTTGAAGCTTTTGGGCACTCACCAGTTCGGTACCAGTCCAATCATGTACTGGTACGATTTGTAGAATAGGAATCTATCTGTTTAGTGGATTTGAATTTGGGAATATAATCTACTTATTTCTCTCTTAAAACTTAATAAAACCCTTTTCTTTCTTTCATGTACTGGTACGATGTCGTACCATCGGTATCAAAAGAATTCCAAGACCATCTTGGGGAATTAATGATCGGATGATAAAGAAACATTTGACCAATCGATAATTATGATCAGAGAAGGTTCATGCAAAAACTAGCCCTGAATAAATAATCAATGGTTGCTGCAATCAAATAAGTATTATAGGCTTGTAGAGTAGCTAGATATTAATTGATTACAACTTCACAACTACTTGCTCTGCTGTAAGAATATTCATTCTTCATATTAATCTAACAAGCAACCTGAGAATGGAAAGAGAAGTAGCAGAGTCAACAAATTAATTAATTAAGAGTTTCAAATTAAGATGAGGTGAGAATGACATAAACATCACCCATTGAAGAAACATATTCCAATCTAGCACCCATTTGTGATTTGTATTTGATATGTTTCCATCCTTGGAGAGTAACATATTGATAAATGTCTAATCTCCCCTGATTCTTGAAATCAATTTGAAATTGTAGATTAACACTTACGCCAATTGCATGTCATCTCGTCTAATATTGACTTTATTTATATTTTTGTAACAAACCATTTGTCTTTTAATACCTTGAGGTACATTTATTGCTACTTGGAACCATATATGGTTCGTCTAATATTGACTTTATTTACATTTATTGCTGCTTGGAACCATATATGTTGTAAATTGTAATGAATAACATTTGAATGTTGTTGCCACATATACACTTGAAAGTTGAAACCATGTGCGGGACGTCTTGTTTGTTTATTAAAAGTTGTTTGAATTATCTAGCCTACAATAAAATATTAACGTATCAATACGTTACTAATCTCACTTGCTCATTTTTTTTATATGATTACTGTTGCTTTTGCTCAGTGAATAAATATAGTTATGATTGATTGATTAATTGGGTTGATTAATTGATTGGTTAAGTAAGGCATAACTTTAAGTTTAGTTTTGACCTCGTGTGCATTTTATTTTATTTAGAACTAATCAAGGCAAGGCAAGGCAAGGGAAACGTCATCTCTCTCTCTCTCTCTCTCTCTGGTACGTACGTTTAAATTCATAGCTTATGTAGATGCTGCTTGTATGGATGTATATAAGTCCTGTTGCATGGATGATGCAATACTTGATTTGATTTTGTGTTTCTTCCATGACTTGCTTTAGAGGATCCGTTATCAATTGATGATATCTGGAGGGTCTAAAGTATAGATCTGAATTTTTTTGTTTTACTTGCTTTACCTAAATTGAATTTGTCATTAAATTGAATGAACTGAGGTCATGTTTATACAATAGCTTATAAATGTATATGTCATAATCCAGTGGATCCAAGCAGGTATGCCGAGCAGAAAGGGTAAGGAGAAGGAGAATGAGGCATCATCCAGTGGATCCAAGCACCCTCCGTGCGGCCGAAATGCATACATTCAGCCTCCGCAAAGGCCGGAAGGACAGACCAGTGATTCGTCGGTCGGTTATAGGTACATTCATTTTTTGTGTATTTCTGAGTATGTAGCATTATCTATTTGTAGTTGTATCAAAACTAATTTTAATTGCAGATCTTTTGCTGGAGATTTGTTGGCAGCGACAAAAAATGTCAACGAAAATAATCTCTCAATGCACACGTTTTCACTATCCTCCGGAAATTAGATTATTCACTATTCCCGTGTGCACGAAATTTGATGACTATCCTGACGAAGTACAAAAAGAGGTCAAGGCCGAGTTTTTGGTGAGTAAAATCTCCTTTTTAAAATTGGCAACCTACTGTTTCTCTTTTTAAGCTAACCAACAACTTTTTAATGATGCAAGCACTTTCAGTTTTCCTCAGATGATGACATGGATTTGGCATGGAAGACTTTCGCCAGCATAGCCAACAAAGCGCTCCAAAATCTGCTTCACGAGTGCAGAGACGAAGCGAAAGATAGGTATGGAGATAGCATTCTGGAGTGGAAGGACCGAGGGGTGCCAAGCACATATGATTGGATAACAGCGGGTAATTGGCCCAAATTGTGCGACTATTGGTGCACCGAAGAGTTTGCTAGGCGGAGCGAGCAGAATCAACAAAATAGGGCCTCATCTAGAGAGGGTTCTTTTGCAACCACTGGCTCAGTGAACATGCTAGTTCACAAACAAAGATTCGTAAGATGTTTTATTTCATCAAAACATTTAATTTCAATTTCAATTTACTCGAACTAACTTTGATAATTTTATTTGTGTTGAAATGTTTATTCATAATAGGATAATGAAAACCAGCGTGAGCTTAGGTGGTCTGACGAGCTGTTCACGCCGACGCATAGCAGCAAGAAGACGGGGCAATTCATATCTACGAGGGCAAAAAAGACACAGGTAATAGAACATAACAATCTTATATTAATATTCATTCTTTGTTGTACTTACTTTATTTTTGTTTTATTTTATAAATTTTGCAGGAAGACTACGATCGAGATATGAGCGCAAAATATGGGCCTGATCGAGCCCTTTGGCCTGCTTTTGATGCAGACATCTGGTACGCCAACACAGATAATAATGCTCACGGCGATAACTATGGTTTCGGTGCTCTAGGTAAAATACACATACTTAAAATTATAATTTTTTAATTTAAATTCTGTAACATAATATTAATTATCTTCGATTTAATATTTTAGGCAAGACGAGATCGATGTATCGTCCAGGTGGGTCGTAGACGTCTTCTTCGCAATCGCAATCGCAAGCGCAATCATATTCTTCGGCGTCGCCTCCTCTCAAGCAAGAAGACATAAATGCGATTTCAAGTCAGGTGTTGGGTGTGCTTCAACCACAGTTCAACCAATTCATTGAGGAGATGAGGTGTAGCGTGGGACGTTCTTCGTCTCATCAGGTACGAAATCCGATTTTTGGGTATGTTTCAATCCAATAAGAACACCAAGTATGGCAAATCAATTAACGGAACAGTAAACTCCTAAAAATTGTAAACCCTAAACAGTAAACCCTAAAAAATTTAGTTATATTCTCACAGGGAGGTTCTAGCTCGCACCATAACGATGCTCAGGATGACAGCGGAGATGATTTAGGAGATGACTAGTTTTAGGATGTTTTGATTTGTATGTCGTACTTTAGATATTTTATTTTTATGTCATACTTTAGATATTTGATATTTGATGTTTATATAGTACTTTACATATTTCTTGTTTATGTCGTTTTGTGAACTGCTTCGTACGTACCAATTGAAATTGTTTTTGAATTTCTTTTAAATTGCTTGGTGCTTGGTACGTTTGTGAATTGCTTGTGAATTGTTTGTGAATTGCTTGTGAATTACTTGTGAATTGTATATTTGTCGAGAACGACGACGGTGAATTGTATATTTGCTTGTGAATTCCTTTTAAATTGCTTGGTGCTTGGTACGTTTCGTACCAATTGGAGAAAAGAAAAATAACAAAAGAAATATAAAAAAAAAACACCCTTTTGCAACCGATTCTGGGCCCATTAGAGACCGACCAATCGGTCTCTGATGGTCCTCCCGCCATGTCAGCATACAGCATCAGCGACAGATTTCATCGGTCGCTATAGGATTATCTGCGACCGGTTACATCAGCGGGGTGGTCATCAGCGACGGAGCAACTGCGACCGAATCTTCTGCGACCAATTTCGGTCATCTACGACCGATTCGACCGGTCGCAGAAAAGTCACGCTGCTGTAGTGGGCACGGCACGTTTTTTCACTCTACTTGTGATTCATGTTCCTATAATTTATGGATAAATCTAGAAGAAACTGGCTGAATTTTTTTATTTTCTGATGGATCGCAAGAAATAAAAGCTACCCTAACGATGTTTGAACTTATTGGATCCAATATTCCGAATTGGGTCGACTTTATTCGGGTTATGTGTGTGTATTCCCAGTTCAAGTCTTTACTTGTATCAAAAAAATTCAATTAAATATGTGTGTTATAATTGTACTACAGTGATGCTATGCATATAAAAACGAACAAGTATCCTGTCCAGTATGTGTAAAAGATTCTCTTCATTTTACGGTTTGAGATTTACTCTCAGCTGTTTTGAAATTCGAACTAGCGTAGGGGGCAGTATTATTGGCCTTTGAGATTTGTGCAAAGTTAAAAAGAACGATTCAGATCCACTAATTCTAAAGATTTCCTTTTAGAGTACCGGGAGGATGTGAATTCTATAAAAACTCACCTAGATGTGTTTGTGATGCTTACGTACGGTTTTCACTATTGGTTTTTTTTCTCTGTTCAGCTAGTTTCTTGTGGATTTAATCATTTAATCCTTACATATTTTCAGATTGTCCAGTGATCTGAAAAGAAAAAATATCGAGTATTATTGATTTTTTTTTTTAGTGATAAGGTTATGAGTCAGATTAAGTGAACATGGATGTCTATCCCGTTCGGTTCAGTTCATGTCATTTTTATGAAACAAGATTTCATAGAAATATACTCCCTTTTTTGATATTTTTTCTATTAATAAAAAATCAGCAAAAAAAGAAGCAAATCCTTGTAGTTGTAACTGTTCGGCAAGAAGGGACTAAGTCACCTTAAGATCTTAATCTTCTTACTTTAGCTTCCTTAGCCACTTAATTCTACCGAACACCAATTCCTTAGCGCGGATTAAGAACACCTCTTTAAGCCTCTTTTTGTCTGGATCTTAATCCTCTGTCCGACTTGCCTAAACAGAACTTTTCTAGACATTATTACATTCATACTATCGTAACTTATTTTAATAAATCATCACATTTTATGAGTCTTAAAACCATCTTAAACCAAAGCATCATTTTTTCTATTAATTGATCACCTTTGAGTAACAAATTAATTTCTTACGACACTTTAGCGCAACAATAAAATATTGATAACTTAATAACAAGTCGAACAACATGCCTTCCTTTGGGCCAACAGTGTCGACACATGTAAACACATAATAGTCATCACTATATTTTATTATCACTCAATTGTACAAATAACTCAACAACCATCACCTTCCTTTGAGCCGATAAATGATCGCATCAATTAAATGCACACTTAATTTCCTCTTATAAAATGAATTTAAATCAATATCGTCAAAAGAGGTACCTTTGGGTACAATTAGGACTCAATCAATTCAATTCAAAATACATATAACTTTAATGCCTTTATAAGAATGATAACTTATACCTTAGCCATAAAACAAAAGTGTAATCAACTAAAATTGCATCATAATAACTGCAGTTTTAATCCAAAAAATAATTATGTAATTTTTCATAGAGTTGTGCAGTTCCCACGAAATTTTGTGTGGTCTGCCAACTTAAAAAAGGTATTTTGTGCGATTGCATAAAAAACCGTACAGTCGCATCAAAATCCATGAGGTTGCATCATTTTTTCAATAACTGTAAAACTGCATTTATTGTGCTGAAATTGACCCATGATCTAGAGAGAGTCTAATTTTGGAAGTACCTTAAATAACCTTTCAAATTTAGAAATTTAATTCTAAATCTGTATATTTTAGGAAATATATCAAAAATAAATTTCACAAAAAATAACCCAGAAATTTAATTCCAAATTTAAATATTTTGTTTTATAAAATTCATCAAAAATAAATTCACTAAAACTCTAATTTCATAACTACCCATAACTGCCTAATTCCATGGAGGACACATAAAGCGCCTCTAGGATCGAATTTAGGTCAGAAATTTACAATTTCAATTAGAAAATATTCTAGTAAATTCTAACCTAACATAATGATCATATATGGGCAATTAAGAACCATAATTAATGAAGAAAATCCTTAAATTTGTGCCTTCCAAAATCTTAATTTCAAGATGAAATCCAATCAAGAAGATTCAACAAAAATTCGACAAAGAATCATCAATTTAATCATATTCTCTTTAGATCAAGAAAGACCTAAACCTTTGGCATAGATACCATTTATAGGGGAATCATAAAGGCCAAACAATTACGCCTTATCTAGGGGTCAAACAATTACATCTCATCTAGGGGTCAAACACTTACACCCGGAGAAGGAAAAACAATTCTCCACCTTAACCTAAGGACCGTCATTTGCCAAAGAAACCCAAAACATACATCATAAGTACGGAATACATACCTGATTTCATAACGTTGGCCATGGAATTCTCAATTGCGAAGAGCCGTCTCCGTGAGCATTAGACAAGTCTTCAATGGCAAAAAGTCCTCTGCTCGCCTTTACGTCGTTTGGTCGTGGATTATTCCAAGACAGCAAGACACACCTTTGAGAAATTCCTTTCAAGTTTCCTAAAGGATTTATCCTCTCTGAATCTTTGATGGTGGAAGATTAAGAGAAGACACTCAGATTCTGTGTAAAACTGAGTTGTGTTGTGTGTGTCTTGTGCCTTGGGACCCATCCTTATATAGGGTAACTCTAAATCTGACGCACCAGATTTAGATGTCCCATTTTAGACGTCCATCTCTAATTAGACATTCAAAATTAGACATATATAATTGCAAATTTCACAATTAGTCCATCAATGAATGTGAATTTTACATGAATTGTTCTATACATTTATGAACACACCCTAATGAATATATATATTATCAAATATTTTTAATCTATATTAAATCACTTTAGTTACACAATAATACATGACGTACATTATACAATTCATAATTATGTTACCTATATGCTCAAAGTTGGATATATGATCCAATATTGTCACCTCCCCTCTATTTATTTCTCACTTTACGGAGGTTATTCCTCACTTCATGCCACAACCAAATAGGATCTATTATATCTCTCTCGGTGTGTTGGTGTGTGAACGGAAAAAGGAGCGATGCTCCCTTCCATAGTGACATAACTCGCGTATTATACGCATATATATAATTCGCGTATAATTTGTTTTTTCGACATAAACGAACCAAACTCCGTATAAACGCAGAAAAACGTATAATACGTTTTATTCGTGAATAAAACGCGTATAAAACGAGAGTTACGAATTATTTGCGAAAAAATGTCAAAAAAACGCCAAAAACTTTTTTTTTTTTTTTTTTGCTTCTTTGTTGTACCGATCATTCCCGAATTATACCCGAATCACGAATTTTTTACCTCGCCGAACCGAACCCGAACTTTTGATTTGTCACTGTGCTCCCTTCTTCTCTAGCCGTCTAGTACTATATGTGATTTTTGATTTTTCATAAAGAAAAAACGCCCTTTTCAATAAAGCTCGTTTTGGACTGAGCATTTCTGGGCCGTTCATAGTTTCCAAAAAACCCAAGAGCAGCAGAAAATTGTAGTTTTTGCTGTGCAAAAGATGGGTTTAGACTTGTCAAACTATGAAGGAATTCTCACGATCAGGGAACCAATCTACTGGATTATGAATGCAGTTTATGCTAGTTTTCTTACAAAACTCCATATAGCAACGTGAGAATGAATAGTGTGGATAGTAATAAAAATAAATTTATGAATTGAAAATGAAAAACTACATAAAACCTTCCAAGTTTCCGCTTTTCAAAAGAAGCCGAAAAAGGTCGAATTGCAAAATGCAATTGCTATTTCTTGAGAAGCTCCAGAGCTTTGACAAGCACCGGTTCAAACCTAGTCACATTAAGCCTCACATCTTGCTCAAACCAATAGTACTTCTGCCGATCCTCCCACCCAGTTGCAGCTACTGCTTCGGGATCTTTTACGGCAGGGTGGTCCCACCCGTACTTGTCTAACAACGAGCTCTCATTGATGGTTATATTGTAGTCCAGTGTCCTGAGCTTCATCTCTTCTGCTGGTCGATCATAGTATCCATGCGCTGAACTGCTCATGTGGCTCCCTCCTAACGGTATCACCTGGATCATCACTGCGTTTGTCCTAAGGAACAACATGTTTGTTAGCCCAGCACCATGCACACCCATTAGCACATCGCATGAGTCGATTAATTTTGATAGTTCAGACTGGTTGTCGCTCTTTTTCAGCTCCATTTGCACAAGCTGTCAAAAAGAAATAGCTATTGAGCCTGTATGTTACAAGAAAGGTATTTCGCAAAGAGCAACATAAAATTGATGTCGTAATCGGCACACATACCTCAAGGCCGTTCTTCATGATAACCTCTGCTACCTCTTCTTGATTAAGAAGCTTTCTAGTTTTGGATCTCAATATAAGCATTAGCCTCGGCTTCTTGTCTGGCTGGGATTCCATCTTATATGGTATATCTACATTTATTGGCAGTGAATAGATGTTTCGAACATACAATCTGAACTGAAACAGGTCAAACCTATCAAAAGCTCTATCCGGATCAATTGAAAAGTCGCGATGGTTTAGAAGCCCGACCATCATTTGAGTGTAGCAACGGATTTTAGTATCTTCATCAAAGTTTATGATTTCGTACCGGGTAAGATCTTTTAATATCAAACTGTGCTTGTTAATGAGTCCCTGATTATACCTGCTTATTAGAAACTGGACCTCTCCGTTAAAAGGTTTTGAAGCAAGGAAAAGCGGGATCAAGACATCAGTGAAGACATGCCAGATGTTACCATTTGCTGACGGGCCGCCCATAGACATCAAAATAGCAGGGTGTTCCTGTGGGCAGTACAAGCAGGTGCATACCTTGGGTCCCTCAGCTGCTTCACTGTCACAAAATTGATCAGGTACGAGTACATCTTTTGCGAATAAGGGTTTAAGCTCCATTCTTGTTCCTTTAGGACTAGTGTGTGCGCAGAAGGAATGAAGAAGATGGTGGAGCTATTAGTTCCTTTCGTTCGAATATCACCGGTCATGCTGCAAATGTCGCTGCGCCAATCAGAATAGTCACAAATTGGTTTTGATGGAAGTGCCTCTTCATCTTTTTCACTAGCATTATCTATATGAGAAGTACAATACGACGTGAAGTGAGGCCTAAATGTATACAATCCATTAATTTAACTTGAGAGCAATATACCTATTTTTGACAAACTGGTAACGTATAATTGAAAAGCGTACTAGAAATTACTTTAAAATTAAAAGGGGGAAAAGGCCAAATTTTATATTTTTGAGTGCCGTAACTTCTTTTCTCTTTTTCTCATTCTATATTGGTTTGGACAGGTAATGAGAGTAGTTATCTTTTTGGTTTGGCAACAGCTTCTTTCCTAGCAAATGCGTGTAAAACACACAATCAAATGTAGTCAATTTCTTGATTGATTAAAAAAGAAAGAAAAAGGACAGCTAATGTAAAGACAATTAAGTTAAAAGAAATTCACAGATCTAATCAATTCACATTTGTTGGCTGATCATTATCATATATACTAATTTTATTTGTCTGCTGCACCATTGTTCCTAAAAGGACCAGATTTTTTTTTTAATTTTTGTCAGAGAAAATAAAAATTATTTATGTCATAAAACAGATTGCAACACAAAATATGGGCAAATTAACAAATAAAAACTTCTAAGACCGTCATGGACTACAATATATCCAGGATTTGCACCTTCAATTGCCATTTATGTTTGGAAACAGAAGAACTTTCCGTCTAGACTGCTTGAGACAAGTTATATTTTACTTTCAGTTGATTATTAATCAGACCAGCGCGAAATTAAAAAGATAAATAATTTTCGTATACTAAACACTTACAAGATTGAATTTGAAGATTTGAAGTCAGCGATAGAGACAGCAACAGAAATAATCCGCCTATAATAAACACCGTTAGAGCCCCATTATATTTTGTAAAATAGAACTTAGAAAGCTTCATCTTTCTGCGCTCAAATGTCTGTAGTTTTGATTTCTCATCGGCTCAAATGGTGGTAGAGCTATAGTAGTATTTCATTTATGTGTGGTATTGCACTATACGGTGGTTGGCAAAATTTTATTATTATTATTATTATTATATATATTGTGAGGTTAGGAGTTCTTTGTTTAGCCGAAATCAGCAGTAGGTGCTAGGCATCAATTTCATTTGATCGAGTTGTTTATTTTGTTTGGTAGTGTACTTAATTACAAGAGTAGGGCTCAAATGTCTCAATCGTACACTAATATGTTTATCTTCAATTTCAAAGTTTAAACAGACGATCTGAACCGCTTAACATTTTATCCACGTTAAAATATAATTGGAGATCAAATTTTATATTTTTTGGAAATTTTTTACTTTTTTTTAAGATAGGTACAAAATCACTGTTTTTCACGAAAATGTGAACCATTTAAAAACAATGATTTTGTACTTATTATAAAAAAATAGTAAAAAATTTCCAAAAAATATAAAATTTGGTCTCCAATCATATTTTAACATGAATATCATGTTGAGCGGTTCGGATCGTTTGTTTAAAGTTGAAAATTGAAAATAAAGATGTTGAGGTACGATTGGAACATAAAGCAATGGAGCATTTGAGCCCTCCTCTACTTACAATTACAAACATTCCTATTTTCAATTTTTTTTGGGTCCAAACAAGATTTCCTAGTAAATATTTTATAATTTTGTTATTTTTTTCTCTCTCTTTTCTTTCTTTCTATTATTAAGTAGTAACGCGAAGGCTGTACTAAATTTTATTTATTAAATAACAAAATAATTTCCAGCATGTGCCTCCGTCTAAGTAGCCTCAATGTAATGATGGTGCACTAGCTGTCTTCTTTCTCTTTGAAAATATTTTTGTGTATATCTTTTCTTTCATATATGTCCCACTTTGTAAGCATATGTTCCATATCAAGTCCAATCGTTGACTTTTCTTCTTAAAAGGTAGAACGGAATGAAATCCACCACATCCTACTCTCTTTTTATTGTTTTGACATTGATGTCAATTTTCTTTCTCTCAAGTCTTAGCAAACAAAACCAGCAACAATATTACCGAACCGTAAGAAATATTGCTGGTTTTCATCAGTTTTCATGGGATGCCTATTGTCTTCTTTTGTTCTTCTTATGTTAGACCTATTGTTGGAATTTAGAGACCATTTTAGAGGAAAATATTATTGCAATTTGTTGGTTGGATTGATATCTATTTTTTTTTCTTAGAAGAGTCCAATAAAAAAAGGAAAAGTATCCTCTCAAGTACCATAAAAGATTCCCCTCACTTTACGGTTTGAGATTTACTCTCAGATGCTTTGAGATTCAAACTAGCACAGGAGCATTATTATTGGGCTTTGAGATTCGTGTCAATTTAAAAAGAACGTTCCACTAATTCTAAAAGATTTCCTATTACGGTACCGGGAGGATCTGAATTCATAAAGAAAAAGGGTCAGTTTCTGAAAGCCGTCTACCATTTTTTTTTGGTCCTCTGATTTAGACGTGCATAACTCGGCAGCATTTTTTTCAGTTAACATACAAAAAAAAATTTAGATCAGTTAGCCTATGACAATATCTAATATCATAGTAGGGATGCATATTTAGTCTGTACACCATTCAAGAGCGACATGCAAACTTTCTTTAATGCGCAAATTAGGTCTAAACAGCTTTGTCAACTTAAATGGATGTTTGATACATAATGATAAACACAAAATTTAAATAAAATAAAATAATAAAATATTGAATTTTAAGATGTTGGTTATTATTAAGTTTCTTATAGAAATAAAATAAAAATACATAACTGTTAAGGATTAGAAACTTCAATTCAAATTTTAGGCGACTCCTTTCTGTTCTGGTCATCGTTCTCCTTTCTTTTCCGGTCGTCGCTCTCTTCGATCAGGCGAGGAGCGTTAATTCTGTTTCTGTTTCTTGTTTGCGCGATAAACCCTCCTTTTCGATCAAATGAGGAGCGTGAATTACGTTTCTCTTTCTGGTTTGCGAGATAAATCCCGATCAGAGTGTAGGCCTTTGAGATTTGTGCCAAGTTAAAAGAACGTCCAGATTTATCACTTGCATCCCAGGTTAGGCGAGGAGCGTGAATTACGTTTCTCTTTCTTGTTTGCGCGATAAAACCCAATCAGAGTATAAGACTTTGGGATTCGTGCCAAGTTAAAAGAACGGTTCAGATTTATCACTTGCACCTCAGGTACCTGGGTGATAGGATTCGTGGCCGGCCGCCTTTGGGGCTGTTGGTATAATTGGAATTGGAAAGGGAAGGGCAAACAATCTAGGTGTGTGCGCTTTAACAGGCCACAGTTAATGGGCTGTATCTTTTTTGTATATTATGAGAGTGAATCTTAACTCAGCATATTTGAAGTTTTGGCCCAAGTTGGTAGAGGCTTTGTATTCCGAATTAATCGTTACACCTACTCTCCAGTCTCCAGTCTCAGAAACTGAATCTCCTTGACCTGCTCTAAATGAAATGTACACGACGCAAATTTTCTAATCTCTGTTGTTAAGAAATGGAGAAAAAGAAAAAAAAAATTGAGGGTGAGCATAGTGACACTACTCGCGATAAATTCACAAATAATTCGCGTTTTATTTTATTTTTTTAGGTTTCTGAACCGAACACCGAATAAAACGCAAAAAATTTATTAATACGTTTTATTCGCAAATAAAAAGAGAAATTTTCTTTTTAAAATTTATTTTTGGAGTCTTTTTTAGGTTTTTTTTTTTTGCTTTCTTGTCATACCGAATTATACCCGAATTATTTCCGAATAACGAATTTTTAACCCCGCCGAATCAAACTCGAATTATTTGTTTGTTACTATAGGAGTGAGAATAGAGATGCGCTATATGACCGGAAAGATAGGTAGACAACACTAGCACAAAAAAATTTTAATAGAAAAAAATATATCAAAAAAAGGTACATTTAGATGGAAATCTCATTTCATAGGAATGACGGGAATGAAATTTCCGTCTACCGGACTGTATGTTAGCAGGTTCATTCAATTCTGAACCAGGCCGATTTTGAACAGGGGACCCGTCCATTAGCAGGCCTAATTCTTGTTTTAACATAATCCACGTCAACTGTTGTCTTGTGATTCATGTTCCTATAATTTATGGATAAATCTAGAAGAAACTGGCTGAATTTTTTTATTTTCTGATGGATCGCAAGAAATAAAAGCTACCCGAACGGTGTTTGAACTTATTGGATCCAATATTCCGAATTGGGTCGACTTTATTCGGATTATGTGTGTGTATCCCAGTTCAAGTCTTTACTTGTATCAAAAAATTCAATTAAATATGTGTGTTATAATTGTACTATAGTGATGCTATGCATATAAAAACGAACAAGTATCCTCTCTGGTATGTGTAAAAGAGTTCCTTCATTTTACTGTTTGAGATTTACTCTCAGCTGCTTTGAGATTCGGACTAGCGTAGGGGCAGTATTATTGGCTTTTGAGATTTGTACAAAGTTAAAAAGAACGGTTCAAATCCACTAATTCTAAAAGATTTCCTTTTACGGTACTGGGGAGGATGTGAATTCTGTAAAAACTCACCTAGATGTGTTTGTGATGCTTACGTACAGTTTTCACTATTGGTTTGTTTCTCTATTCAGCTAGTTTCTTCTGGATTTAATCATTTAATCCTTTACATATTTTCAGATTGTCTAGAGATCTGAAAAGAAAAAATATCGAGTGTGTTGATTTTCTTTGCTATGTCATTTTCATGAAACAAGATTTCATAGAAATATACCCCCATTTTCGATATTTTTTTTCTATTAATAAAAAATCGGCAAAAAAGAAGCAAATCTTTGTAGCTGTTCGGCAAGAAGGGACTAAGCATCCTTAAGACTTAATCTTCTTCCTTTAGCTTCCTTAGCCGCTTAATTCTGCCGAACACCAGTTCCTTAGCGCGGATTAAGAACACCTCTTTAAGTCTCATTTTGCCCGGATCTTAATCCTCTGTCCAACTTGCCTAAATAGAACTTTCATAGACATTGTTACATTTATAGTATCGTAACTTATTTTAATAAATCATCACATTTTATGAGCTTTAAAACCATCTTAAACCAAAGCATCGTTTTTTCCATTAATTGATCACCTTGGGCAACGAATTAATTTCTTATGATACTTTGGCGCAACAATAAAATATTGATAACTTAATAACATGTCGAACAACATGCCTTCCTTTGGGCCGACAATGTTGACACATGTATATAAATACATAATAGTCATCACTATATTTTATTATCACTCAATTGTACAGATAACTTCAACAACCATCACCTTCTTTTGGGCCGATAAATGATCGTATCCATTAAATGCACACTTAATTTTCTTTTGTAAAATGAATTTAAATCAATATCGTCAAAAGAGATATCTTTGGGTACAATTAGGACTCAATCAATTCAATTCAAAATACATATAACTTTAATGTCTTTATAAGAATTATGGGTACTATTATAGAACAAATTGCTAACAAGAGCTGTGCTAAGAAGAAGGGGATGTCAGGTGCAGAGCGAATGTGTACTGTGTGTGGGAGACAACTCGGAGAGTGCCACTCACCTATTTTGGGACTGTGCGTTCTCCCAATGGTTTTGGAAAGAACTACTCTCCTCGACGCATTTGGGGGGAGCCCCGATCGGTGTTCGCAATCACATCAGACTATGGAGCGCGGGACCGTCGAGCTTGGACACTGCGCAGAGAATGATCTGAAAAACTGCATGGGTAGCTGGCCTTTGGGCCCTCTGGCGAGAAAGAAACAACAGAATTTTCAACCAAAAACAAAAGGCTATTGGATTACTCGTCGAGGAAACAAAGTGTGATATAGGAAGATGGATACAAGGCTGCTAAAATTACCGATGTTAAACATGTAGAACTAGGAAAATTAATGGCGCTCTGTAAATAACTAGAGACCTTATTACTCTGAGATGATGTACATAACTTTTTATTAAATGAAAATTGTAAGCTGGCACTTGCCACTTACCATCAAAAAAAAGAATTATAACTTATACCTTAGCCATAAAACAAAAGTGCAATCAAATAAATATATATATAATTGCATCATAATAACTACAGTTTTAATCCCAAAAAATAATTTTTGTAATTTATCTGAGAGTTGTACGGTCCTCACAAAATTTTGTGTGGGCTGCCAACTTAAAAAAGGTATTTGTGCGATTGCATCAAAAAACGTGCAATCACATCAAAATCCATGCAGTTGCATCATTTTCTCAATAATTGTAAAACTGCATTTATTGTGCTGAAATTAACCCATGATCTAGAGAGAGAGTCTAATTTTGGAAGCACCTTAAATAACATTTCAAATTCAGAAATTTAATTCTAAATCTGTATATTTTATTTTAGGAAATATATCAAAAATAAATTTCACAAAAAATAACCTTTTAAATTCAGAAATTTAATTCCAAATTTATATATTTTGTTTTATGAAATTCATCAAAAATAAATTTCACTAAAACCTTAATTTCATAACTACCCATAACTGCCTAATTTCATAAAGGCCGCAAAGAGCGCCGCCAGGATCGAATTTAGATCAGAAATTTATGATTTCAATTAGAAAATCTTCCAATAAATTCTAACCTAGCCTAATGATCAGATATGGGCAATTAAGAACCATAATTAATGAAGAAAATCCTTAAATTTGTGCCTTCCAAAATCTTAATTTCAAGATGAAATCCAATCAAGAAGATTTAACAAAAATTCGACAACGAATCATCAATTTAATCCTAATTCTCTCTAGATCAAGAAAGATCTAAACCTTTGGCATAGATACCACTTATAGGGGAATCATAAAGGCCAAACAATTACGTCTTATTTAGATATCAAACAATTACATATCATATAGGGGTGAAACACTTACACTCCGGGGAAGGAGAAACAGTTCTCCACCTTAACCTAAGGACTGTCTTATGCCAAAGAAACTCCAAACATAAATCATAAGTGCGGAATACATACCTGATTCCATAACGTTGGCCATGGAATTCTCAATTACAAAGAGTCGTCTCTGTGAGCACAAGACAAGTCTTAAATGGCAAGAAGTTCTCTGCTTGCCTTTACGTCGTATGGTCATGGATTAAGTCTTCCAAGACAGCAAGACATGCCTTTAAGAAATCTCTTCCAAGTTTCCTAATGGATTTCTCCTCTCTTGATCTTTAATGGTGGAAGAAGAAGAGAAGACACTCAAATTCTTTGTAAAACTGAGTTGTGTTGTGTGTGTCTTGTGCCTTAGGACCCATCCTTATATATGATAACTCTAAATCTGGCGCACCAGATTTAGATGTCCCATTTTTGGCGTCCATCTCTAATTATACATCCAAAATTAGACAAAATTGCAAATTTCACAATCAGTCTATCAATGAATGTGAATTTTGCCTGAATTATTCTACACATTTATGGACCACATCCTAATGAATACATATATTGTCAAATATCCTTAATCCATATTTGATCACTTTAGTTAGACAAAAATATATACATGACAGTATGTAATTCATAATTATATTATATATGCTCAACATTGGATATATGATCCAATATCGTCACCTCCCCTCTATTTATTTCTCACTTTACGGAGGTTATTCCTCACTTCATGCCACAACCAAACAAGATCTATTATATCTCTCTCGGTGTGTTGGTGTGTGAACGGAAAAAGGAGCGATGCTCCCTTCTTCTCTAGACGTCTAGTACTATATGTGATTTTTGATTTTTCATAAAGAAAAAACGCCCTTTTCAATAAAGCTCGTTTTGGACTGAGCATTTCTGGGCCGACCATAGTTTCCAAAAAAATCCAAGAGCAGCAAAAAATTGTAGTTTTTGCTGCGCAAAAGATGGGTTTAGACTTGTCAAACTATGAAGGAGTTCTCACGATCAGGGAACCAATCTACTGGATTATGAACGAAGTTTCTGCTAGTTTTCTTACAAAACTCCATATAGCAACGTGAGAATGAATAGTGTGGATACTAATAAAAATAAATTTAATGAATTGAAAATGGAAAACTACATAAAACCTTTCAAGTTTCCGCTTTTCAAAAGAAGCGAAAAAAAGTCGAATTGCAAAATGCAATTGCTATTTCTTGAGAAGCTCCAGAGCTTTGACAAGCACCGGTTCAAACCTAGTCACATTAAGCCTCACATCTTGCTCAAACCAATAGTACTTCTGCCTATCCTCCCACCCAGTTGCAGCTACTGCTTCGGGATCTTTTACGGCAGGGTGGTCCCACCCGTACTTGTCTAACAATGAGCTCTCATTGATGGTTATATTGTAGTCCAGTGTCCTGAGCTTCATCTCTTCTGCTGGTCGATCATAGTATCCATGTGCTGCACTGCTAATGTGGCTCCCTCCTAACGGTACCACCTGGATCATCACCGCGTTTGTCCTAAGGAACAACATGTTTGTTAGCCCAGCACCATGCACACCCATTAGCACATCGCATGAGTCGATTAATTTTGATAGTTCAGACTGGTTGTCGCTCTTTTTCAGCTCCATTTGCACAAGCTGTCAAAAAGAAATAGCTATTGAGCCTGTATGTTACAAGAAAGGTACTTCACAAAGAGCAACATAATATTGATGTCGTAATCGGCACACATACCTCAAAGCCGTTCTTCATGATAACCTCTGCTACCTCTTCTTGATTAAGAAGCTTTCTAGTTTTGGATCTCAATATAAGCATTAGCCTCGGCTTCTTGTCTGGCTGGGATTCCATCTTATATGGTATATCTACATTTATTGGCAGTGAATAGATGTTTCGAACATACAATCTGAACTGAAACATGTCAAACCTATCAAAAGCTCTATCCGGATCAATTGAAAAGTCGCGATGGTTTAGAAGACCGACCATCATTTGAGGGTAGCAACGGATTTTAGTATCTTCATCAAAGTTTATGATTTCGTACCGGGTAAGATCTTTTAATATCAAACTGTGCTTGGTAATGAGTCCCTGATTATACCTGCTTATTAGAAACTGGACCTCTCCATTAAAAGGTTTTGAAGCAAGGAAAAGCGGGATCAAGACATCAGTGAAGGCATGCCAGATGTTACCATTTGCTAACGGGCCGCCCATAGATATCAAAATAGCAGGGGTGTTCCTGTGGGCAGTACAAGCAGGTGCATACCTTGGGTCCCTCAGCTGCTTCACTGTCACAAAATTGATCAGGTACGAGTACATCTTTTGCGAATAAGGGTTTAAGCTCCATTCTTGTTCCTTTAGGACTAGTGTGTGCGTAGAAGGAATGAAGAAGATGGTGGAGCTATTAGTTCCTTTCGTTCGAATATCACCGGTCATGCTGCAAATGTCGCTGCGCCAATCAGAATAGTCACAAATTGGTTTTGATGGAAGTGCCTCTTCATCTTTTTCACTAGCATTATCTATATGAGAAGTACAATACGACGTGAAGTGAGGCCTAAATGTATACAATCCATTAATTTAACTTGAGAGCAATATACCTATTTTTGACAAACTGCTAACGTATAATTGAAAAGCGTACTAGAAATTACTTTAAAATTAAAAGGGGGAGACCAAATTTTATATTTTGAGTGCCGTAATTTCTCTTTTTCTCATTCTATATTGATTTGGACAGGTAATGAGAGTTATCTGGCAACAGCTTCTTTCCTAGCAAATGCGTGTACAACACACAATCAAATGTAGTCAATTTCTTGATTGATTAAAAAAGAAAGAAAAAGGACAGCTAATGTAAAGATAATTAAGTTAAAAGAAATTCACAGATCTAATCAATTCACATTTGTTGGCTGATCATTATCAGCATACTAATTTTCCTACATTTGTCTGCTTCACCATTCTTCCTAAAAGGACCAGATTTTTTTTTTAATTTTTTAATTTTTGTCAGAGAAAATAAAAAAAATTTATGTCATAAAACAGATTGCAACACAAAATATGGGCAAATTAACAAATTAAAACTTCTAAGACCGTCATGGACTACAATATATCCAGGATTTGCACCTTCAATTGCCATTTATGTTTGGAAACAGAAGAACTATCTGTCTAGACTGCTTGAGACAAGTTATATTTTACTTTCAGCTGATTATTAATCAGACCAGCGCGAAACTTGGTAATATAGGTTTGGATTTTGCATCTGAATAAGTGATATATTCAGGTGTGTGTGTGTGTGTGTGTGTGTGTGTGTGTGTAAGCACAAAATAGTAGCAATATATAATGTTTAAAAACAAAAAAAAAGTATGAAAATTCGACATAAAACAAGGGAGTCGTGCAAAGGAGTTAGAAAACGAAAAGAAAAAGAGAGAGAGGTTATCAATTATAAAAATACCAAAGATTGCATTGGTTCTACTGTTGTTCTTAGTATCAATGTTACTCTCTGTAACTATCGTTGTATCATAATGGTGCGTGCTTGGTTCTTTCATCTTCCCTAGAAACAGAAAGAAAAAAAAAATACACTCAATTAAATTAAGTACATACAAGTAAACAAAAGTAGCAAGCTAGAAAATTTTGGTAAACCTCACAGTTTAGGTTACGGAGACTGAAAGATTGAGGCGATGAATAGAACATAGCAAATAGCAAGCAGATGCCTACAAGCAGCATCAGATGGAACGCAGCATCAGATGATACCTTCATCTCTAACACAAGCAAACTCAGTTACTTAGCTAGTCTCTCTTTATGTCTTTAGTGGGAGATTGGCAGGGGACCACCTCGTTTATAGGGGATATTACTTTCTGTGGGCCCCACAGTTAATCTTGGATGATTGGATCGTCCGGAGACTATCGGAAATAAATCTGCTGTTATTCCAAAGTAATAACAGGAACCTGTTATTCAGATCCCAACCGTTAATCTTCGTTGACACTTGACATTCGCCCCATGGAAAAATTTAAACGGTTGAGATTGGAATAAAAGGTCCCTGTTATTCCTTTGGAATAACAGCAGATTTATTTCCGGAGACTATCTGACGGCAGAATAACACCGAGCGGACAACTTTTGAAGTCGCTCCAAGTCAAATCCAATATGGGCCCCTCATTTGAACCGTACGATCTTAGATCAAATTACTAGTCTCACCGTGGGATTTTTTTAAAAACAGTAATTAAAATAATTAAAGTTAAAGAACCAACATGATTTCCGAGATTTTTACAAAAACAGCAAAAACCGAATAGCCTATTCGGTTAAGGGTTTTTTTTTACTTCACCGAATAGGCTATTCGGTTTACAGGATTTTAACTGTGGTTGTAGGATACGATGCCACAGAAAATCCTCCTATTCGGTTTGGTGTTTTTTTGGACTTAACCGAATAGCCTATTCGGTTTAGATTTTTTTTTTTTTAGAGACTAAGAAGAGCAAAATAAAGAAATCTAATACTGAAAATTTGAATTTTTAATACTAAATACGCTAATTTACTTGAAATTATGTTGAATTACACTATATTAAGTTAAATTACACTAAATTACATTACATTACGCTAAAATACGGCTAATTACGCTAAATTACATATGAATAGGGATGATATCTTCACTGAAAAGGTGAAAAACGACGGCGAAACTTCAAACGGTCATAAAACGACGCTCGAGTGTCCGATTTCAGCAAATGACCACTTTTCAGAAAGCTTGCGAAAATGCGCATGCGTCCGTGCTGACAATGCTGGAATCTGAAATTCAGAATCACCAAAAAACAAAGGGAAGAGCCTCAAAACTTGAGTTGAAGTTTCCGATTAAGATTTTCATTTCTATTATTCAATCCAAGTAGCTCAGTAAATTAGTTACATAATGAACTTGTAGAATACCAGTTTTTACTATTTTCGGAATTTTTTTACTATTTTTTATGATTCATGAAAGATGGCACAGAATCATTCTATTTTAGCGTTATTTTCGGTATTTCAGCATAATTAGCGGAGTTATTGTAATTTAGCGTAATTTAGTGTAATTCAACATAATTTCTTGTAATATAGTGTAATTCAACATAATTTCAAATATTTAGTGTTTTTTTTATTTTTTTGCTAATTATAAATCAAAAGAAGTAATCTAACAAATAATTTAAACAAAAAATTCAAATTTTCAGTGTTAGATTTCTTTATTTTGCTCTTCTTGGTGTCAAAAAAAAAAAAAAACCTAAACCGAATAGGCTATTCGATTAAGTCCAAAAAAACACCAAACCGAATAGCCATCTCGGTTTAGGGGATTTACACGAAAGGTTACATAGCCTGGGGTGTTTTCTTCTGTGAAAAGATGGTAACCGAATAGGCTATTCGGTTAAGCAAAAAAAAAAACCCTTAACCGAATAGGCTATTCGATTTTTGTTGTTTTTGTAAAAACCTCGGTAATCATGTTGGTTCTTTAACTTTAATTATTTTAATTACCGTTTTTAAAAAAAATCCCTCACCGTGGGTGTTCGGTAAACTCACCTATTAGCACTCTTTGAGCCTTTTTCAGGGATCCAAATCTGCTGAAATTCCAGTACATGAACAGTGTTCTTGAAATTCCTGAAATTCAGAATCCAGCCGTTGAACTGTTTCGAGATACGTGCACAGAAAAACTAGCTGTTTCGAGATGCGTGCACAAAAAAAGTTGAACGGTTGGATTCGGAATTTCAAAAATTTCAAGAACACTGTTCATGTATTTTGGATTTCAGCAGATCCGAATCCCTTTTTCAGACTCCTTTGTGAAATTAGTTTTTGCATCTCAAACAACATTTATTTTGTGAGAATTAACTTTTGTTTTTTATCTGAATTCTTAAATATGTAAGCTCTTCTATATCATTTCTCTTGAATTAAGTCTCCTTGAAGCTATTTTTTTTAATTCAGTTTTGCCGAACACCGACTCTTTAATCCTACTTAAAATTTAATTCCGATATATTACGGTTCCGGTAAAAATAAATATTTGGCCGTGTCTGTTTAAAATTAATTTTGTTCCAATTGTATTTTTAAGTTTATCTCAAATTTACTGTTCCCTATTAAAGTTAACAGATAACGAACAAATTACGGATAATTATCGAATATATTGATACTTTATATAATTTAATTCAAAATATGACAAACAGATAAAGAGTGAGACTATGGTACTATGCATATATATATAGAGAGAGAGAGTAGAACTAGGGTGTTCTTAAGCTCACCAAGTTCCTTTGTGAGAAACTGATCTACTTCACGAGTGATGTGTTTACATGTCAAATTTATAAATTTTCGATTTAATTTAGTATAAAGTCAAGCGGTAAAAAAAAGATGGTTTATAAGTTAATTTAATATGTTCATTTTTCATCATTTTTTGACAACTTGGTTTTATATTAAATTAGTTCGAAAATTTAAAAACTTGACATGTACGTAAACTCATCACTCATGAAGTAGATCAGTTTCAACAGTTTGGATGCATCACTTGAAACCAATTCGATGGGTTTTTGAGTTAAGCTCACAAAGAAGCTTGGTGAGCTTAAGAACACCCTAGTTCTACTCATATATATATATATATATATATATATGTGTGTGTGTGTGTGTGCACATTAGTCCGTTCTATGGATTAATATTTTAACTTTTAAAATTTCAATAGTTAATCCAAATCGTTCAACATGTTCTTCACATGAAAATATACTTATTTGCTAAATTTTATATTTTTTCAAAAAAGTATATATTATTATTTTTAAATAGGTAGAAGATCACACTTTTGGATGGTCCAAAATCTCAATCAAGTGATTTTCTATTTATATAAAAATATAGTAAAAATTCTAAAAATTTAAAATTTGATCTTCAAGTACATTTTAAGAGATCATGTTTAGCGGTTCACATCGATTGTTTAGACTTTGAAAATAGAGATATTAATCCATAGTATTGTAGCCCTAGTCAACAAATAAAAACTAAACACATCATAATATTATAAAAAATAAATATTAAAATTATTCTATTATTTAACATATAAAAATTATTAATTAAGAAAAAAGATATAAAATATTGTCTAAATTAATTTATCATGAATTGTTAAATAAGAATATATAAAATGTGAATGAGGTTGTGGTACTAGATATAGCTTGGATTGTTCTATACTATAAACTAATATCTCTAATTTTAAAGTTTAAACAATCGATCTAAATCATTCAACAAATGAAATTGTAAATCAAGTTTTACATTTTTTAGATAGGTAGAAAATCACTTTATCTAAAGATTCTAGACCATTTAAAAGTAACAATTTTCTACCTATCTAAAGAGAATAGTAAAAAGATTCCAACAATATATAAAATTTAATTTGCTAATATATTTTCAAATGGAAATCATATTGAACGGTACAAATTGACTATTTGAACATTGTAAATGGAAATATTGATTCATAGTACGGACCAGTCCACGCTACACATAGTACTATAGCATCACTCATAACTGTTGTATAATTCATTCCAATCATAATAATAAAAATTATATATTTATACGTACAAATAAAAAATTATCATATATAAATAAATTTTATTTTTTCAATCACGTTATACAGTAACGTGTACGAATTAGTTTTTACATGTATATGAATTAGTTATACAGTAACGTGTACGAATTAGTTTTAACAATTATTTTTTATCCGTATTCTAACCTGTCACGAATATGATATAAATAGAATAAACGGATAAAAAAATTGGATCCCACCCCTAATTCAAAACATGATCTTGATGCATCGAAATGTTTAAGATTTAGAATTTATGGTTTAGGGTTTAGTCTATATAAAATAACGAAAATACATATTGACTTTTATAAATTTAATTAACTGATCGATAAGAGTTAAAAAATAATACAATTTGTTATAAAATATTTGATACTGCCGCATAAAATATGGGGACCATCTCACTCCGTTGAATCGCTCTAATTGGAGGCAGCAAGCGACCCAAATCAAATCAAATCAAATAATGTGAGCGCAGGAACCTAGGAGCACAAATGTACCGTTGACTAAGTGTTCCTAGACCTAGTGTAATGCACAAGCAAATGACAGAGGAACCTACTTGAATTCGTATTAATTAAGGTAACCGAATATTTCTGTTTAGATCTTCACAGTCCAATCAGAATTCGCACGAGTATTAAAGCGGCTCTGAACATTCTCTCAGACTGAATTGGTTCGAATTCCAATCAGAAATATTATGTTACCTCACAGAGGATATGGATTCCCTACATGCCATATAAGAAGTAGGCTTCGATCGGATCGAACATATATTGAACACAGTGTTTTAAAATTCGGTTTATATTTGGTATTCGGAAAGCCATCGAATACCGAATATACAATATGCGATCATACGGATTTTTATTCGGATGTATATTTGCGGATTTTAAAATAAAAATTCATATTAATAAACAGCAGCATAGTAGAAAACAAGCAGCATAGCCACATAAATTCAGAACCGAATATTAGACCGAATACAAATTTTAGACCGAATATTCAGGACCGAATACAAATTTTAGACCGAATATTCAGAACCGAATACAAATTTTAGACCGAATATTCAAAACCGAATATTAGTTTTCTATTCGGATTACAACCGAATACGAATATACAGCCAAATATTCGACCGAATAAACCGATTTTTATTACACTGATTGAACTCGAGAACTCAAGTGTGGTTCTCGATCGCTTGTATTATAAAAATGACACCATTCCCTATAAAATGAACAATAAAAGAAATTAATAAAAATTATCTCATAAATTAAGGAGCTCGTATTTTGGTAAGATACTTAACGAATCTTGATCAGAAGCTGCTCACCGGGCAACAATTTAATTTTAACTATGATTGATATATGAGTGGCTAATTCTTAATTACAATCAAATTTGATACTCCAATTTCAATGAGAGATTTATATGCAAAGTTTGAATTTTTGGCTGAGTTGTCAAGGATGCCACTTCTATGGTGTCAATAAATATAAATTTGTTCTTTTTCACAGTGTATTTATGAGTATCATGTTGAATAATTTAAATCGATTGTTTTGATTTTAGCACGGACCAATATGCGTTATGTACAGCACCACAGTTTCACTCTTGTTAACTAACTATATATATCAACTACATACAATAAAAAGTAGAGTTAAAATGTGTCTATTATTTTTGTGCCCCAATTATATTTCACATCATTATCTTCTCTTTTAAAGTTTAAACAATCAATTTAGATTGCTCAACAAGATCTTCATATTAAAATGTGCTTGGAGACCAAATTATATATAGAGAGAGAGTAGAACTAGAGTGTTCTTAAGCTCACCAAGTCTCTTTGTGAGCTTAATCCAAAAATCTATCGAATTCAACACATCCAAATCGTTGAAACCGATCTACTTCACGAGTGATGCATTTACATATCAAATTTATAATTTTTCGAACTAATTTAGTATAAAAGTCAAGCGGTAAAAAAATGATAAAAAATGAACTCATTAAAATTAACTTATAAATCATCTTTTTTTTACCACTTGACTTTATACTAAATTAGTTTAAAAATTTAAAATTTTGACATATAAACGCATCACTCATGAAGTAGATCGGTTTCAACGGTTTGAATGCGTCTTTGAAGTCAATCCGATAGGTTTTTGAGTTAAGCTCAACGGTTTGAATGCGTCATTTTCAAAGTCCAAATTGTCAATCCAAACATGATCTCCACAATAAAATGTGCTTGCAGATCAAATTTTACATATTTTTGAATTTTTTTACTATTTATTAAGATTGGTACAAAATTCAATGGTCTGAATTTGACTAGTTTTTGTAAAATACTTAATAAATAGTAAAAAAAATTCAAAAAATGATAAATTTGATCTGCAAGCACATTTTATTGTGGAGATCATGTTGAACGGTTTGGATTGACGATTTGGACTTTGAAAATGAAAAAATTGGTTGTGGTAACTTTGTGGTAACTCAAAAGTGTTGTAATCGGATCCCTCCTCATATATATATATATATATATATATATATATATATATATATATATATATATATATGAGATGGAGTAGAACTAGGGTTTTCCTAAGTTCACCAAATTATTTTGTGAACTCAAACTCTAAAACTTATCAAATTGGTTTCAAACGACAAATTCAAACCGTTGAAATCCTTCTACCTCACAGGTGATGCGTCTACATGTAAAAATTTTAAACTTTCGAATTAATTTAGTATAAACTATAAAGTAAGTGGTCAAAATTAAAAGGTTTATAAATTAATTTTAATGCTTTTTGACCACTTGACTCTATACAAAACTAATTTAAAATTTTAAAATTTTTACATGTAGATGCATTACTCGTAAAGTAAAAAAATTTTAACGGTTTGAATTCATCGTCTGAAGCCAATCCGATAGATTTTAGAATTGAGTTCACAAAGAGACTTATGAACTTAGGAACACCCTAGTTCTACTCTATGAGATGAGTATCCTACAGAGTAAAATAAGTTTTTCCTCTACGTTTTCCTCCCTTCGATCTGTTTAAAAAGTAGTGCAGATCGCCTTGATGATGAGCAAAAAATTTCGCTAGAATTAGCGTCCAGTACTCCAGTGGCTGGAGGCATCCAGTCTTCCCTTCCAGCGAAATTTTTTCATGTCCGACTCCAGCCCTTCCTCATCTCTCTCAGTGCTTCCCTCCCTGCAAGCCTCCTCCACGATTCCTGGAAAACAGGAAAACCCTAACCCCCTCTCTCCTCTCGCTCCCTCTCGCTGACCACCCCTTTCCACCGCTCTCTTGTCTCGCACAGGGGCTCTCGACCTCTAAACCTAGAAGCTTCCCTTCACCCTTTGACCCTTCTCGTGGTGTTGGGCGACCATGTCTCTCTGTCTCTATCTCGAGAGTACAACCAGGTCTCCCTCTCCCTCTCTCAAATTTTGGACAACTTTATGTATATTTTTGAGAAAAAAAGGTGAAATTGAGTATAGAAGTTGAATTTTGCACAAATTGCAAATTTTGTCCGAGTTAGCCAGTTAGGTGGATTTGTACTATTTTAGGTCAACTTGTGCAGTTGCTCATGTCAAATACAGTATATTTCATCTGGTAATTAATACTGCAAAAGGTCATGCATTTTGAAGTTTGCAACTGAGCAACTTTGGGAAACTTCTGATTTGGCCGTTGTCAGACACTGTAGCATATAATTCTTGTTGTACTGAAATTTAGAAAATTGAAGAATGCTGAAGGAAGTGATAACAATCAATAGTAATTAGGTCTTTATGTCTGTCTGAAAATCACAAGTAAATCTAGATGTAATTCAATCATGAGAAATTTTGCAATAAGGTGAAAGCTGAAACGCAATAAACCAGAAAATGAAAATTCTAAAGGCTGAATGCATAATATCAGGAAAATGGAATCTGCTAACCTTATTCTGTACACGAAATTTCATTAATGTGTATATGGGTTTCTATTGTACTGAAATTTGGAAATTGAAAGAGAGGATTTCATTAATGTGTACTAATAGAAATAGAACTGATAGCTGTAATTTAATCATTTCATATTTAAAGTACTTTCTGTGATTATTTTCCATGAGAAAGCTAACTTTTTTGTATCTGCTTAGCTGATATTAGGTCTCTAATTTTGCTCATTAGAATTGAATTTCTCAGTTGTTTGTTAAGTACTCAAAACTAAAATTTCCAGATTAAAGAATAAATTGAGTGCTAAGAAGTCGAAAATAAAAATGCAGGGTTTGTGGTAAGAAAGATACATACAATGCTCACACTTATCTTATGGTAAACTTTTGTTTCCTTCACTTTGTAATAATAATGATAATATAAGTACTGTTTTGGTAATTTTGGTTTTTTTCTTATGCAGAAAAATGTAAGAGTGTCAGAAACAGCATGAAGGATGAAACGACTTATATATATGGCTAGGAGGGCTACTTTGATATTTTTGTTGAAATTTTGGTTACATAATGAAGATTGTAAACGGTTGTAGATGAAAAACATGACTCAATCAAATTTAGTTTCATTGTTGTACTTAGTAGGATTTTGTACTTTTAATATGTACAAAATCATTGTTTTTGGATAGTCCAGAATCTTCTGGAAAAACAGTGATTTTGTATCTATCTAATATAAGCAATAGTAAAAGTACTTCAAAAATTATAAAATTTTATCTCCAAGTACATTTTAATATGAGAATCATGTTGAACAATTCGAAACAACTATTTTAACTTTAAAAACAACAATAAGAATGTGAATTATGATTGGAGTACGAAAATAATAAAGCATTTCAGCATGTTTTCTGTTGATTTTGACTATTATCCTCTGAGGTTCATTGTATGTGAGAAAAACAATCCGGCAAATACAGATACATATAGGTTTTTTATTTTTTAGGACTTCAATTTCTTCAGGGACTCATCTGGGCTGCAAATGAATTAAATCAAATCAAACTTAACGCAGTTCGAGTTCAAGTTCGAACTAATTTCGAATCAAACTGGTTTGAAATTGAATCAGGTTTCAAACTGAAAAAAAAGAGTTCGCGTTTGATTCGGTGTGATTCGAACCAGTTTCGAACCGAACTGGTTCGAAATTGAAGTAGGGTTTAGAACAAAAAGAAGAGTTTCGAACTGAGTCAGACTCAGTTCGAATTCGATTCAAACCAATTTTGAATCGAACTGAGTTTGATTCGTTTGAGAACCGCGAGCTGGTTTGATTCGTTTCGAACCGAATTTTTTTTCGAATCGAACTCAATCGAATCTACGAGCTTTTTGTGCACCCCTACACATCCACACCAATCATAGCGTATGGTTGTCTTTTATTTTTCTGCTTTTGTCAATAAATATGAATTCTGTGAAAATTCGAATTTGTAAAAATTCATCTTAGTCGAAACTTACATAGAATTCTAATTTTTTTTTTTAAAAATAAAGTATATAGAATTCGTACTATATTTTATACATTCTTTTCACATATCCTATTAGAGTTGTTATAATTTAATATGACTGATTCTCATTCTGTTTGACTCTCAGAATCAAACATTTTTGTTTCTTTCTCCAGACAAAGCCCCTCTATTTCATTTCTTTATAAAATTTAATTGTGTATTGTTTCTTTAATCACCTGTGAAAACTCTTTCTATCATTAATTGTTGATATTTGTTAAAATTAAAAAAAAATCAGATTTGACATTATTCTATTTATATTTCTTTATATAATTTTAAAAAATTATTTATTTTCTTCATGAATTTTTATTATTATTTTCACGATTCTTCAAAACTACCCAAGGCTATTTAAAAAAAATGAACAGCTATATAAAAAAAATTGCATATAAGCTATTTAACTATCTTCTTGTTCAAAACAATAAAACATGAATGATTTAATCCTCATGCCTTAAGAAGCTCCAGAGCCTTTGCAAGCACCGGTTCAAACCTAGTCACATTAAGCCTTACATCTTGTTCATTCCAATAGTATTTCTGCCTATAACTCCAGCCTTTCCTAAGTATCGACTCAGGATCACTAATGATAGGATCATCCCATCCATACTTCTCTAGCAATGAGCTCTCTTCTGGGGTTATATGGTAGTCAATTCTTCTCAGTCTCATCTCATCAGCTGGTTTGCCAAAGCATGAGTTTGCAAAGTAATCCATGTCGCTGCCACCCAGTGGTAACACCTGGAGCATCAATGCATTTGTTCTAAGGAATAGGATGTTTGTCAGACCAGCACCGTGTACGCCCATCAGCACATCACATGAATCAACAAGCTTTGACATCTCTGTCAGATTGTCGGTCTTTTTGGGCTCCATCTGAACAAGCTGTCAGAAAGGAAGGCTTGTTAATGGGTTCTCTCAGAACTTATATTTTGGGAAGCATTTTCTTTTTGTTTTCAAGAAAGTATCCGAATTGATTGTTGACTTCTAAAAATCAAACTGTTAGAAATAAGGCACACAATGACCATTTTATCATAGCACGATGCAAAACCAGAAAATGCAAAATGTGGAACTGAGTAAATTAAGGACCAGAAAGTTTCAATTTCGATCATATTATTTTTTTCTGGATAAGTACTATCAGAAAGGTGTTTAAACTGTCTCTATCTATTTATTATTTGATAGACATACCTCAAAGCCATTCTTCTTGATAACCTCACTTATCTCCTCTTCATTAAGAAACCTTCTAGTTTTAGATCTCACCACAAGCAGAAGCCTAGGTTTCTTATTGGGTCGCTGATCCATCTTAGATGGTATATCTACATCCACTGGCAGGGAGTAGATTGATCGGATGTACGTTCTGAATTTAAACATACTGAAACCATCAAAAGCTCTTTTGGGATTAATGCCGAAATCCTTATGGTTCAGAAGACCAACAGACAAACGCTGGTAGCATCGCACTTCCTTATCTTCATCAAAATTTATAATCTCATACCGAGAAAGATCCTTTAATATCAAACTAAATTTGTCCAAGAAATATTGTTGGTAATTTATTATAAGAAACCGTACATCTCGATTAAGTGGTCTAGATGCGAGGAAAAGAGGGATAATCACATCAGTGAAGTCGTGCCATATGTTTCCTGTTGGGCCGCCAAAGGAAATCAAAATGGCTGGAGTGTTGCTTTGGTCAACTGTGCAGAGTGGTGCTTTCTGTGGGCCAATCAACTGTTTGACTGTCACATTTTTGGAATTGTACATGTACATTTTCTGAGAATAAGCATTGACACTCCATTGCTGCTCCTTAGCAAGAAATGTGTTTAGGGGAGGAACAAAGAAGACTGTAGAACTGTTGTATCCTTGAGTTCTAACATCACCCGTCATGTTGCAAATGTCGCTCCGCCAATCTGAGAAATCGCATATTGGTTTAGCAGGAATTTCCTCTTGAAATTTTTCTCCAGTGCCATCTACAAATAAAATAGATTTTGTTACTAAAATGATAGAATTATATAGCCGGTACTGTGCAGACTATCTTCCAAAGATCAAGCATTTACAATAAATATAGTGAGCAAAAACCAAAAATTTTAAAAATAAATAAGGGGATGATTAATTGTCACATAGATAGTAAATGTTTGTGTCAATAAAGTCAGTAATAATGTCTATGGTAGAAAGACATCTATTGTTGTTTTATCTAACAAGAAAAAAGAGACTGTGCTGAAAAAATATATATTACGTGTGCCGTTATATTTTTTTATCTCTGGACGCACCTTCATACCATATTGTTTTCATTTAGTTGTTGTTGTATCCCCATCCCTAATATAACTGGAGAATGTATGACTAAAATTGCAAATAGTATTTTTCAGTTGATCATGCATGTAATTCAGCTGCAAGGGAAAAGAAAGTAAAATAAAGAGATGTTATGATCCTTTACCATTAGTGGAACTTAAACTACTTTGGCCTGTATTTGTCTGTTGCATCTGCGGTTCTATTATATTTGAAGGAACAAAATTAGAACCTAAGATATATTTGCAACATGAACATACTCTACAAATTGCATTGCTAAAATAAAAACAAGATAAAAAAAATACAGGCCAATGGAAATTGTATTGCTAAATTAAAGCATAATTATTGTATATGCTTATCCCCTGTTATTCAATCAGGATCACCCAATGGAAATTGGATGGTAAGTAATGAACCATTAAATAATACAAAATGTTATTTTCATGATGTCATTCATTGCTAGATCGAAAATCTGTATGTATCACATTTTAGCAAAAACTTTGAGAAATGGACTACTTCAGGGAATTAGAAGGAAAAATAGAAGAATACAAAATAAAGAGAAGCTATGAAATATGCTGAGAGTAGCATTTGTTGAATCCTCCTCCTCAACTTACTGGTTATGATGAGATTAGTACTGATTTGGTCTGTATTGGGCTGTTGCATCACTGACTCTAAAGGTCAGAAATAGTTCAGGATATATGAAGGAGAAAAACTAAATATATCTATTAATTAGGACTGTATATTTCCAACACCAACACCAGCAAATTGGGTATTGTTGTAATACAAAAAAGAATAAAACTTTTACAATTTGAACTAGCTAAGTATCTGAACAGCGTTCAATGCTTTCAGTCAGAGCTGAGAAAACAATCAGAAATATCAATAATAGTCTGTTTATATGCAGCTTCCCTGCTGAATGAACTTACTTACATTTAAATTGGGGGCCAGGATGGAACCGTTACAATACTAGAGGTGGTACGTGTATCCCTTAGTATTTTTTTGGTTCGCCGATTAATCAAATTCAATTTGAGTTGAAAATGTCAATGCAATACTTTTTGAGTGAGGCTATGGTACTATGCATAGCGCATATTGGCCTGTGCTATGGACTCAAATCTTCGGTTTTAAAGTCCTAATGGTCGATCTGAACCGTGGAACATGGTCTCCATATGAATTTGTACTTTTAAGCTAAATTTTACATTTTTTAGAATTATTTTACTATTTGTTTAGATGGGTAGGAACTAGAAAATCACTTGATCTGAAAATTCTGGACCATCTAAAAACAGTGATTTTCTACCCATCTAAAAAAATAGTAAAAATATTCTAAAAAATATAAAGTTTAGGTTATAAGTACATATTCATTTGGATACCATGTTGAACGGTTTGGATCGACTGTTACAATTTTGAAAACAAAAATATTGATCCGTAGTACGGACCAATCCGCGCTATGCATAGTACCATAGCCTCACTCATACTTTTTATGACCTTCGGCGGGACATTTGCTTTTCATGCGTACTAGCTAGACTGTACATATCACATTCCAACAGAGAAGTGTTCAGAAATGAAAAATGTGCAGCGAACTACTTCCAGAAAAATGAACAAGTAAAACAAAATGAAAATCCTATATATGAACATGTAAAAAAAAAAGTTGGAAAAGGAAAAAGAAAGAAAAAGGAAACAGTGAGAAAATACCTAATGTTGTATTCGTTTTACTCCGTTCCTCAGGATGAATATCAGCATTTGTAGGAGCATCTATGAAATTGTTTGCGTACGGGTTTGCTTGTTGGATCTTGTTCCCTAACAAAAGCATATCGACAATCTCACCATGAGGGTATGATAAATAGGAAAAAGACGAAGGAAAACAAATGTTTTTTATAGAGTTGTTTCGTTTCAAATAACTCACATCTTAGGTTATAAAGCGAGGAAGCTTGAGGCGATGAATAAAACATAACAAAGAGCAAGGAGCTGCCAACAAAAAGCAGCAGATAGAAGTAATTATCTTTCCCCAAAAAATCCTTGGATAACTTCATCTCTGTGCATCCACTTTGCCAATCCTATCTCTGAGTTATCTTCTATATATGCAAGGAATGAACCTAGCTCAGCTCTTAATACTGGGGTTTTAGTTAATTAGGGTTTAGGGACAACTTTCAGAGCTCACTGGCTCAGTAGAAAAAAAAAAAATCAATTGTATTTGGATGGACTATGTATATTCCCATGTGGCGGGTTCCTGAATTGTGGGGACCGAACCAGACATCTTTATTTTGGCATGAAACGTACAAGAGATTTCTATAGGACCCATATCAATCACTTGGAAAACAATACAAAGTTGTTGCCCTTGTATGCGTACTTACTGTAAATATTTGTAAATATAACTAGTAAAAAAAATTACAAAATAATACCGACAATGTAATCACATGCACCGTGGTGCATTTAATGTTATCATTAGTCTAATTACATACTGTGCCGATTTTTTTATTAATCAAAAATAAAATAAAAAAATATCACAAAAGGAGATCGTTTTGTTGAAAAATAAAAAACGGAATGGTTTATCCCGTCCGACACTGTAGCTGGACGGGATAAACCATCTCATCCCGTTAATCTTGATACTAATCTAACTTAAAAAAAAACAAAAAAAACTGTAGCAAATTTTTTTTTTGGTTTTTTTTTTCATTCTCTTATATGAAACCAAACTCCAAAAAAAAATATATATATATATATTGCTATAGTGCTGGACGGGATAATCTATCCCGTCCAGGATTTTTTTATTTTTTTTCCTGCTTAGCAGGGTTAAGAATTTGGATTAGCGGGCCATTAATCTAGACGGAAAATTTTGTACTGTCGGGAGGACAGGATAATCAATCCCGTTTTTCCTATATTTCGATTTTCAGCAAAACGATCCTCATTCGCGATATTTTTTTATTTTATTTTCGATTAATAAAAAAGTCGGTTACATGTGTCATAAATTGTTGTGAATCATTTTCTATTAGTATTTTCGAACACATTTGTAAAAGATTGGAATCTCTGAAAAATAATTATTTTGATATTTTCAAGTTAAGCTATTAAAAAAATTAAAGAATAAAAAAATATTTGTAAACATATTGTAAGCCTTATTAATTAGTTACATAATTAATTTCATACTATTTTATATTTTATCAATAATAATTAAATATAGATCATTGTAAGTTTCAAGTAGTTTAATAAACAATAAAACTTGCATTACGTTTCTCTATTTTTGTGTACATGATATAAATATAACAATTCAAAAATCAGATTTCAAATTATATATATTTTCAACAATTATTAAATTTATCATACTAATTCATTTATTGTGGATGAAACCAAACTTCTATAACAAAAAACAAAACAAAAAAAACAATTGAAAAGTCAACGTGAGAGTAACGCAACTTACGGAAGGCTCGCACTATATTACGGTTGGTTTGGTTGAAATTTGGCCTCTTTGACCGAAATATTACTGTGTTCCTCTTTCCAATGCATGGAGGTCACACGTTGATCCATATTTATTTTAAAAGGGTCGGTCAAACGAGGACGCTCTTATAAATTTACTTTGTAGGGAGTAGGGACAGCTGCACAGCTTCGGATCCATATTCATTTTAAAAGAGTTTTGGATTGGTTTATCAATGACAAGTAATTAATTACAGTAATTATTGAATCCGAATCCTTCCAGTACCTGACTCAAGCAAATTAAAACGGACAGCTCAGATTAACTCAAAAAACGGTGACTATACTCGGAATAGTGCAGGGGCAGTATTATATGTGCTTTCAGACATAGTGACAAACGAATAGTTCGATTTTGGTTTGGCGGGGTAAAAAATTCGTGATTCGGGTATAATTCGGATATAATTCAGGAATTATTCGGTACAACAAGGAAGCAAAAAAAAAAAACCCAAAAAAGAAATCGCGTTTTTTTTGCGTTTTCTCGCAATAATTCGTGATTCGCGTTTTATTCGCAAATAAAACGTATTATACTTTTTTTTTGCGTTTTATTCAGAGTTCAGTTCGGAAACTTAAAAAAAACAAATAAAACGCAAATTATTCGCGAATTTCTCACGTATATTGTTACTATGCTTTCAGGTACCTGAGTGATCCGAATTTATTATTGGCATATATAGTATGCACATAGAATATAATGAGATTTATTGCA
Source organism: Carex parvula (assembly GCA_025461045.1). Taxonomy (NCBI): domain Eukaryota; kingdom Viridiplantae; phylum Streptophyta; class Magnoliopsida; order Poales; family Cyperaceae; genus Carex; species Carex parvula. The sequence continues at coordinate 257,502 of JAJGRW010000810.1, forward strand.
TTAAATGATCTGAAAATTTAATGCTCGAAATTTCATATATAGCCCCTGATGCAGATATTCAACGATGTATATATTTGTTTACTCTTGTAACAAAAGCAAAGCCTATTTTGTTGCGCTAATGAACACAACAGAGTAGTCTATCTAGGTATTCACAAATTTTATTATTCCTTTTAAAGCTTTTGTGAATTGATTTAAAAATATTGTCAAAAAAATTTTAATGAGTTCATTATTATTGGATAGGATGTGATGTGCATGCCGAAAAAAATATATTAGATGGGTAATTTATGTTTCCTTAATTTTCTCAATTTCAAAATATATACTTCTATTTGCAGGGACTTTTTCAAGCTGTACCGGTTGACCAGTACCGATTGAAATTTGGTTACCTTAAGTAGTTAAGCCGTACATCATCTTGTTGATATCAGTCTCCTTTAGATGTACGGCTTAATCCCTCCTTAATTAACACTCCTTACGCCTTTTTATAACTCCTTAGTTCTTTAATTCACCAAACAACATCTTCTTAGTCTGAATTAAGATTTGTTGTTTTTACCCGGATTAAACCTTCTTTGGGCCTTTTGGTAGTGTTTGGTTGTGGACTAAAACTAATGAGGTCTAAATTATCCATGTTTGATTCATGTCTAAAGTTATACCTTGACTTAAGTTATTGCTTGTTTGGTAAGAATTTGGTGGCTTAAGGCATGATCTGATATTACAAATTATTTGTCTCAAAATTTGTAATATCAATAATAAAATTATTCTTCGTATTTTTTATTCATTTTGATTGAAAGAAATTGTACAAGAAAATGAGTCATGTACAAATTAATTATATATCTTAGAGATGCACATTGCATTTAGAAAATCTTGTTTAATTAAACTTATATGTATACTAATTTATTTTGTAAGAAATATGTTGGGTTGCTGAACAAAAAATTTATTTAATTGTAGTACAATTTTAAAAATATTTTATTTAATAATTTTCTAGACTACATATTATGTTTATTTAGAAAGTTATGTCATTTAAAAAAAAATATTGATTCTATAATTGATAAAGTTATAAGTTTTTTTATACTTAAATGGAAACAAAATTAATTGCTTATTTTACATTCCTTAAAAAATGATTAAAAATAATAAAAACAATGAAAAGTTAGATCTCATATTCAAATAAAATTAAGAGGAGGGATCAAGTTACAACAACCATTTTTTTCATTTTCAAAGTCCAAATCGTCGATCCAAACCGTTCAACATGATCTCCACAATAAAATGTGCTTGCAGATCAAATTTTACATTTTTTTGAATTTTTTTACTATTTATTAAGTATTTTACAAAAAAATAGTCATATTCAGACCATTGAATTTTTTACCCATCTTAATAAATAGTAAAAAAATTCAAAAAAAATGTAAAATTTGATCTGCAAGCACATTTTATTTAGATAATCATGTTGAACGTTTGGATTGAAGATTTGGACTTTGAAAATGAAAAAAATGATTGTTGTAACTTTGTTGTAACTTGATCCCTCCTCTAAAATTAAATCATCTAGAGGAGATGGATTAGTTTAGGCCAATTTAAGTTAGCCTAAAGGCCGCACAACAAGAATCAAAGACTTTTTACGAGGATAAAAAGTGACTTTTCGCGACGGAGTACCGTCATAAACGTGTTTTTTCTATTTGCGACGGTACTTTTCGCGAGGGAGTACCGTCATCATTGCGCTTTTTCTCTCGCGAAAAGTCTTTGATTCTTGTTGTGTCGGCTTATTCCATCTTAGTCCGGCTCAATTAAATCACGTTTGACAGAATAAGTGAGGCCTAAAGCTCTTATTTCACTGTTTAGTCCACAACCAAACATAACCACATTGTCCGGATTCTGAGGGCACCAATTATATTGGATTAAGCCTCTTTAAATTTTTTGCTTCTTTAGTAACTTTTTATTAATCCAATTCTATCGAACAAGTGCTCTTTAGCCCCACTAAAAATTTAATCCTACCGGACACCCTCAATAGTACATCTTTCATTATCAGAGTTGCGAAAATAATTCCTTTATCAAAGTTGGGTAATAAATGTTTCCTCACATCTTCTTCAAAAGAAAAATGGAAAAAAAAGAGTTGGTTATAAATCCTATTCTTTGAGAAACTCAAGGGCTTTGACAAGCACCTGTTCAAAGCTCGTCACAATCATCCATACGTCTTCCTCATACCAATAGTACCTGACAGGGTGGACCCACCCATACTTCTCCAACAGTACGTGAGCTCTCTTCTGCAGAGACTGTTATCTTCCTCAGCTTCATCTCGATAGCTTGTTGACTGTAAAAGGTAAAACAAATCAGCATATAGTCCTCGATGTGGCCATATGGTATTATTTAGATCATCAGTTCGTTTGACTATAACACTTATCAAAAACCCTTCCCAGTTGATTGATTCCTATATATTACTTGTACAATTGAGTTGGAATTCTTTTTGTATATAGAGTCACAGCATTGTTTCCCAAAAAATTGAATTAACAAAGAAAAAGGAAATCCTCTTGATTCTCTTTTAATCTCAGTGCCATACTACTGAGTATCTCTTTTAATCTCAGTTGGAATTCTCTTTTAATTAAATAACTTGTAAATAGTATCACATATCATGATTATTGAGTATCTCTAATTATATACCTAAATTTGTATTTCGGAACGGTTATCGAGCATAAATAATAAAGAGAGACATAATGTGACGAATCTTACAAGGATTGTGGAACTAGTAAGTAGTAACAGGTGCCCATGAACCCAAACACCGACAAAACTCTCTTTGTCAACACCTTCTGTGCACAAATTGGAATACATCTGCGTTAGTGCGTACTGACTAATATTACAACTATATAAGAGCATCTACAATTGACCAAACGTATTTATCTCCACGTCACTTTAATTTGCAAACCGCTCCGCCAAATTTTGCAAACCACTCCAACGCAGCAATTAGCAATTGACGATGTACAGATACGGAAGAATTTATTTTAACCAATCAATTAGCCAGGGTGTCATTAACAAACGTTTTCTTTTCAAGCAAATTTGCTAATTAAGCAATTATGATACAACCCAGCAATTAGATTAGCAATCTTCTACATCAAATTAGCAATTTATAAACAATCGCTGTTGTAGATGCTCTAAGAAAGGGTGGAAATTAAGGCCCTGTTCGGATGGCCCCTGCGCTATCCCGTCAGTCACACAAAAGTTGGGATTTTTTTTTAAAAACCCATCGTTAAGGTTCGGATGCCTCCCCGTGATCAGAGTCAAAATAACGATGATTTACGTAGGGTTTTGGCTTAGGTTTTGCATATTTTCTCACACTTATGTTTACTTTATTAGAGAAAAAGGCTACTGTCACCCTTCTTTATGTTTTATTGCAGAAAACAGGTTTTGGGACTATTTTACATCAAATGGAGCTAGAATCGGGTCAATCGGATCAGCGACGCTTATCGACTAAGTCTCTGTTACGGTTCGTATTGCCTAATACGGACCAGGCCTAGCACAGACCAGAAGATAGCGCTGAAAGCATTAAACTGATCAGAGTCAAAATAATGATGATTTACGTAGGGTTTTGGCTTAGGTTTTGCATATTTTCTCACACTTATGTTTACTTTATTAGAGAAAAAGGCTACTGTCACCCTTCTTTATGTTTTATTGCAGAATACAAGTTTTGGGAGTATTTTACATCAAATGGAGCTAGAATCAGGTCAATCGGATCAGCGACGCTCATCGACTAAGTCTCTGTTACGGTCCGTATTGGCTAATACGGACCAGGCCTAGCACAGACCAGAAGATAGCGCTGGAAGCATTAAACCCTAACCGTCGAGGTCCTAATACGGACCGTATCGGCTGATACGGTCCGTATCCGAAGGCGTCTCTTGGGGAATAACTGCCGACAGCTGTTTCCAGATCAGTTTCTTAGCCCCTACTCAACCTCTACACGTCCCTCCACTCCTATATAAAGCCCCTGGGCAGAAGGAATAGTTATCTTTGTAATTAGGGTTAGATTTGATTAAAGAGATAACAGAGGAGTGCTTGTAACAATGCCGTTCCGCGGCTAAGTTCCTTTTCTTAGGGCTAGGCAGTAAACCTTGTTACTCTTGATGTTTTGATATATATATTTCTGTTGATTATGATTTCTTGTTGTTGAAATAAAATACTTTTGTGATTTACTATCTCTTCATCTAACTTCAATGATCTAGTTTCAGTCCGTTATGGTAGTGACAGTGCTTTAATGGCAAGAGAAACTATTTGTATAAATTAGCCTCGTTGAGATCTATTAGGTTTATGTGAAGAAAACCTTAGCTGGGAAACCATAAACCAGACCAACAAAACGCGTACCAAATTCCATCACTTGCGTAAAGTAAATCGCAGTGATCTGTGTAGTAATTTGGGGTATTTGAGAGATCAGACATTTGCGTAAGGTAAATCGCAGTGTCCTATGTAGAATCTCGGTGAAAGATCTGTCATTCTTGCGTAACATAAATCGCAGTGACCTATGTGGTGTCTTTCATTAAACAACAACAGGAAATCAGACGCAACAGGAATATATTGTCAAGGCGGATTGAGTGGCAATGGTGTGCCGAAACCCTAGAAATTCTCATCTCTATCTTTATTTTAATTACTTTTAATTGCTTCCTAATTTACATTGATCACAACAACATCTCTCAATTTCAGATTTCGTCTAGCCTTTCGAAAGATTGTGATTCGATCGCTCAAAGCATTGAACCAATATTTCGTGTGGATCGACCTCGAATATACTACTCGATAAGGATTGTGCGCTTGCAGTCCGAACCGATAGCATTTACGAGTTTATAAATTTTAAAAGAAACATTGCTCTCTTTTGAGTGATCAAGCTTTTTGGCGCCGTTGCCGGGGAATAACGGTTCATTGTGCAAGGCCTCGCGAGACGTCCTTGCTTTGACCATTGAATCCAATTAACTAGAAACGCCTAGATTTCTTTTTATTTTCTGCATTTTTATTTTTCTTTTATTTTCAATTTCGTTTTTATTTTAGTTTTCTTTTTATTTTTCAGTTTTAATTTAATTTTCAGATTTTCTTTTCTTTTTAGGACACTGCACGATGGCCGAATCATCCGTACGAAGATCCGAGAGGATTGCTAGTAGGAGAGGGCAATTCGCTTCCACATCACCGATAAGAACCAATCATAGTTCTTCATCAAGTAATTCTGAAAGCGAAGAAGACTCAGATTCGATCAACATGAATATCCCACCGAACGAACCGATTAACAATGGAAGACACAATGGTGATAATGAAGTTCACGATGCAGCAAGACCCAAACTTCTACGAGACTATTGTGTACCGCGCGCGAATGATCCTAATTCTAGTATAAACCCGCCAACTGTTACGAACCGTAATTTTGAGATCAAACCTGCTCCCATAAATATGGTTTCGCAACAGCAATTTGGAGGATTTCCATATGAAGATCCACATCTTCATTTGTCAATTTTCCTAGGGATATGCGAGACGATAAAGATCAACGGAGTTACCGATGAAGCAATCAGGCTAAGGCTATTTCAATTTTCATTAAAAGATAAAGCAAGAGCATGGTTGTTTTTCTTACCGGCCAATTTCATTCAAACTTGGGACCAATTGTTTAATGTGTTTATTGCAAAATATTTTCCACCGTCTAAAACTTCAAGACTTAGAAAATCAATTACTAATTTTGAACAAAATGATGGTGAATCATTGTGTGAAGCATGGGATAGATACAAGGATATGTTAAGGTGTTGCCCACACCATGGTCTAGAAAGATGGTTGATTGTTCAAACTTTTTATAGTGGTCTAAACCCTACCGATAGGTTGTTTATTGATGCTTCTGCAGGAGGAGCAATCATGAACAAGGAACCTGACGAGGCTTACAACCTAATTGAAGAGATTGCAATCAACCAACACCACTGGATCCCTGAACACAAGAAGCCAACTCCAACACCTAGCATACTCAAAGTTGATGAAATATCCATGCTAAGCGCAAAGATTGATGCTTTGCAACTAGCACTCGACAAGCAGACCAAGCAGCGAACGGTAGCAACGGTCGATGCCGCAACAGCATGTGTTTTTTGTGGAGGAGCGCATGAGATGACCGAATGCATGAATGTGACAGAAACCGAGGAAGAAACAGAGCAAGTAAACGCCATCAACAACAGCTTTCGACCTCAACCCACCTACAATTCGTACCATCCGAATAACCGAAACCATCCAAATCTCTCATATGCAAACAATCAAAGACCTGCTGCATCACAACCGAACTACCAACCGAGGCAGTGCAACCAACCACAGCAACCTAATATCACATCACTAATGGAGAGATTCCTAGAGAAGCAAGACGAGACAAATGCCGCAATCACGCAAACGGTCAAAACCTTAGTAAGCCACGTCAAGGACTTGGAGGGTCACATCTCCAAGATGGCAAAAGAACTCTCAAGCATCACACGCGGAAAAGGCAAATTTCTGGGCCAACCGGAAGAAAATCCTAAAGAGAGTTGCAAGAACATCACACTAAGGAGCGGCACAGCTTACAAGGGACCTCCTATGCCCGATCTAACTTCCGATGAGATACATGCAGAGCCATCACATTCCAAAGAATACGAGCCGCAACAACCAGAGTCGCCCGTATTCGAACTGCAGGCAGACCTTATTGAGGAGCAGAATGACACCGTAGGTGGAGACGAGCGACAAACCGAACCTGAATACATTTCACCACCACCCTACAAGTCACCTCTGCCATTCCCTCCAAGGCCAGCCAACCATAAGATGGAGCCACAATTCGCGAGATTCATGGAGACACTCAAGCAACTACAAGTCACAATCCCCTTCACTGAGGCAATTGCAAGCATACCCTCGTATGCTAAGTTTCTGAAGGAGATCCTTTCAAATCGCAACAAACTCCAAGAATTCTCAACAATTCCGCTCAATCGGGAATGTAGTGCGCTCGTGCAAAGCAAATTACCAGAAAAGTTAAAAGATCCGGGAAGCTTCTCGATACCATGCACAATTGGCACGACGAATTTTACGAGGGCTTTATGTGATCTGGGAGCAAGTGTGAGTCTAATGCCAAAGGCAGTGTTTGACAAATTAGAATGTGCAGAACTTTCACCAACACAAATTGCACTGCAACTGGCTGATCGATCAATTCGATATCCTGAAGGAGTGTTGCTGGATGTACCGATCAAAGTTGGAGACTTTTGGATACCTGGAGATTTTGTTGTGGTTGATATGGAAGAAGATGAACACATTCCAATCATCCTTGGAAGGCCATTCCTTGCCACATGCGGAGCAATGATCGATGTTAAGAACGGAAAAATTTCACTGAATGTCGGAAAAGACAAGGCGGTCTACGACATAAACAGAGCTTTGAAATACCCTTCTGACATTGATCGTGTCTTCAATTTGGGTATCATAGATGAATTTGAAGAGGAAGAATATCCATATGATGAATTGGGAGAATCCATGGGTATGGAGGAACTGGACAACCTTTTTAGAGGGGAAGATGACGCTGACATTGATCGTGTCTTCAGTTTGGGTATCACGGATGAATTTGAAGAGGAAGAATATCCATATGATGAATTGGGAGAATCCATGGGTATGGAGGAATTTGACAACCTTTTTAGAGGGGAAGATGTCGAAGGGCAACTCGAGCAATACACCACCCCTGAACCTGATGAAGCCTACGCTGAAACTTGCGCGAGTTGTGCCACTATCATAACAAAAGAAGAGGAAGAACCCCCCAAATCTAAAATTCTGCAGTCCGTGTTGCCTAGCACGGTCAGTAGCAAAGTGAAGAAAAGGGAGAAGACAACCTCTCATCCACAACTCGAGCTCAAACCTCTTCCATCCAACCTCCGTTACGAATTCCTGGGACCCAACCAAACCTACCCGGTGATTGTCAGTTCTCAGCTCGATAATGTTCAATCCAACAAGCTCATCAACATACTCAAGATGCACCGAAAGGCTATTGGCGACAAAATAGATGACATCAAAGGCCTTAGCCCGACCATCCCCATATACCGCATCCTACTTGAAGATGAGACAATGGAGGAAACGCAAGAATTAGAAAAGAGTTGGCACACACAACCGCATGAAAACAAGCTTCCCGATCCTCTGTTGACTTCAATTTCTATCAAACCGGAAGAAACCAAAGTTCCAATCATAGAATCAAGGCCTCTTCCAACAGTTCTCAACATTATCACACCAAAAAGTTCTTGGGAAAACTACGATGCGGTCCATGGTCAGAAGGTGAAGATAAAACAGTTCATGGTTCATCTAAAATCTCAATGAAATAAGGGGTCGAGCTAATGACTTTAAACAAGCGCTTCTTGGGAGGCAACCCAATGCCACTTTTACTTTTCTTTTTCATATAAAAATTCAAAAAAATCAAAAAAATATTTCATTCGATCCTAAACTATTATACTGATCACAGGGTTACTAATCTTACCTACAGGAGAATATGCTGAAAGAATTTGGTCGAAAAATTCGAAGCCCGTCATGAAGATTTGCTCTTTGTTACGGACTGTATCAGTCCAATACGGGATAATAATCCAATACGGACCTACCTCAAACTTGGCGCAGACAAAGTAGGGTTCAACACAAAACCGCACAACGGTTACGGACCGTATCAGTTGATACGGACCGTATTCAATGAGCAGAAATAACCAACTCTCTAATTCTGGCGCTCCAAGAAAGAAATTCGAAATTTTAACCAAATTTAACTTCCCACTACTAGCACTTCTAGCACATTCATCACATCTTTTCACTGCCATATAAACCTTGCATCCACTTTCCTTTTCCGTGCACCATTTCATAGAATTTTCAAATCAAAATTCGCATCCTGTCCACAGAAATCCTCCAAGTCAGGCCCGTATCAACCCCGTATCCAATGAATACGGCCCAAAAACAGAAGAAAATGGTGCACAACAGCCCTCGTTCCTCCGACCCTCAATCCGATAATGGAAACACCTACGCAACAGCCATGGGAATCGAATTCCGCGACAAACAAGAATTCGACCGTGCTCAAACATTGCTCGACCGCACCGTCGCGAACAACAAGGCGATGTGCATTAACACCATGAAAGTCCTTGGATGCTATGACTATGTGCGAGTATCCCTTAATAATATCAATTTATGAGATTTGGCGGACCGCCTACGTACCACAAGAGTCTATTTGAGACCCTCCATCGAATTTTTATCAACACTACAATTGGATGGCGACATGATCAAATACCGATTACTCAACCGCCCATTTGCCATAACAATGGAGGAATTTTGCAAGGCGCTGTCCATCTCCACAAATGGCGAAACCGAATTATGCGCAAGGGAGAAACGCATGAAGTACTGGGAAATGATCGCGATTGATGAGCGCAAAATATACCGCAAAGACTCACGCCTCATCTCTTCGATAGAATTAAGATACATTCACATTATTTTGACTAATTCTATATTCCCAACAGGAGAGGACACAACGGAAGTGCGAGAAAGAGATATCTATATCATGCGTTGCATGAAGAGCCATAAGCATCAACCGCACATCGGACACCACATCTTGCATCACCTCACATCGGTGGCCGCCGACACAAAGAATAATCACGTGGTTTCCGTGGGTTGCTATGCAACCATCCTTGCACACCACCACAACATAAAACTCGACGGCTATACCGAAGTATTCGGCAACAACCGCCTCAACATGAACTACCTGGTGAACAACAATCACGTGCAAGCGGTATTTAATGCACACACAGGTGACATAAGGTACACATTGAAAATAGGCGAGGGAATGACCCTCCATATCGGAACGGATAATGGTTCATTCCAGTTTGGATACGAATCTGAACATAATGCACAAAGCGACGAAGAAGAACCAATAGAGGAGGAACCAATCGAGGAAGAACCAACCGAGGAGGAACCAACCGAAGAGCCCATGGAGGAAACATATAGCGCATCTCACCAATCATCCATCCACCATCATGACATGGCTTTCGTACGCCACCTCATTCCGCCGCGCGATAACACCAACGAAGCAAACTCCGTGCCCGCACCAACCGGATGGGAACAAGAGACAACCATATCTCAAGCTCGTGAGCCCGGTCCAACCGCGCGTTACGCCAATAACACCCTCGAGAACTTGAAGAAACGCACACGCTATTTGGAGGAATACTTGAACAAGGTAAACAAAGCCCACGAAAATTTCTACGAATATTGCCTTTTCAAGGGAATACCATTCACACCACCGATTCCATTCACCCCACCACCACCCCTTCGTAACGAGTAATCTGTGCGATCTTTCTTATCCCTCTCTTAATTGTTTATTTTCTTGCATTGAGGACAATACAAAATTTAAGCATGGGGGTAGGGGTAAGAAATTAGTTTAGGAATTGCATTGTATCTAGGATCATGGCATGTAGGACCCTTATTTTTCATTTTTTTCGCTAGCAGTTTTACTCAATCGGGACCATTTCTCAAGGCTTAACCAAGATAAGTTGGGAGGAACGATTGAGGTTTTTATCTAGCGTGCATATAGGCATTTGCATTGATAGGATCATGTAATTTAGGGGTAATTTGCATGTAGGATAATCAAATAGGAATTGTTTTGAATTGAATTAGACTAAGGTTTAGATAATTGGCCATGATACCAAAAATTCGGAATTTTTAATTGTTGGTGATTTCAAAGTGAACAATTAATTGCTAACCATGAGAGTTGATCAAAAATTGCAAACCCTAGAATTTTTATTTATTGAGTAATTTATTTTTGCAAAGTCTTTTAAATTTGATAGTGTTTTAGAATACCCATTTATTATAGATAGACCCCTAGCGAAACTATGCAATAATTCCTTGTATGAATGAATACTTGGAATTGTGTGTAATCATGGTGCTTGTGACACAAAAACATTTTACTTTATTTTTCAGAAAAATACAAAAATCCAAAAAAATCGAAATATAGAAAAATCCAAAAAAATAGAAAAATCCAGAAAAAGAAAAAAATAGAATAAAAGATGGAGGATAAAAAGAGTACGGGTGTCTACGCAAGACTGGTTACCAATAGGCTCGAGAAAATCTTCCAAATTTTAAATTTTGTACATATTTAATTTTTCAAAAATAGTCACAAGTACCAACACACTTAGTTGTCATACTTTGCTCCAATCAATTGGGAAGAAAAATCAAAATTTATATCATTAGAATTCCTATTGATTGGAAGAGATCCATTTATAATCAAAGGAGAAATTAATACTCTCAATTTTAAGGATATTTGTGAAGTAGATTGTTCGATAATAATTTTTCTAGGGTAAGCATAATGAGATCAATCATGGGGTGAATAAATTATTCAAGGGAGAGATCATGAATATTTTAGGAGTGCTAAATTTTTATTGTCATGCCAATTGTACCAAACCTAAGCCCTAATTTAATTTTTAACAAGTCCTTGAGATTGTATGGTTTAATCTAGATAGGATCTTTGACCAGCTAGGATGTCGTTGCTTGAGGACAAGCAACAATTCAAGTTGGGAGGCGTGATCAGAGTCAAAATAATGATGATTTACGTAGGGTTTTGGCTTAGATTTTGCATATTTTCTCACACTTATGTTTACTTTATTAGAGAAAAAGGCTACTGTCACCCTTCTTTATGTTTTATTGCAGAATACAAGTTTTGGGAGTATTTTACATCAAATGGAGCTAGAATCAGGTCAATCGGATCAGCGACGCTCATCGACTAAGTCTCTGTTACGGTCCGTATTGGCTAATACGGACCAGGCCTAGCACACACCAGAAGATAGCGCTGGAAGCATTAAACCCTAACCGTCGAGGTCCTAATACGGACCGTATCACCTGATACGGTCCGTATCCGAAGGCGTCTCTTGGGGAATAACTGCCGACAGCTGTTTCCAGATCAGTTTCTTAGCCTCTACTCAACCTCTACACGTCCCTACACTCCTATATAAGGCCCCTGGGCAGATGAAAATAGTTATCTTTGTAATTAGGGTTAGATTTGATTAAAGAGAGAAGAGAGGAGTGCTTGTAACTATGCCGTTCTGCGGCTAAGTTCCTTTTCTTAGGGCTAGGCAGTAAACCTTGTTACTCTTGATGTTTTGATATATATATTTATATTGATTATGATTTCTTGTTGTTGAAACAAAATGCTTTTGTGATTTATTATCTCTTCATCTAATTTCAATGATCTAGTTTGAGACCATTAGGGTAGTGACAGTGCTTTAATGGCAAGAGAAACTATTTGTATGAATTAGCCTCGTTGAGATCTATTAGGTTTATGTGAAGAAAACCTTAGCGGGGAAACCATAAACCAGACCAACAAAATGCGTACCAAATTCCATCACTTGCGTAAAGTAAATCGCAGTGATCTGTGTAGTAATTTGGGGTATTTGAGAGATCAGACATTTGCGTAAGGTAAATCGCAGTGTCCTATGTAGAATCTCGGTGAAAAATCTGTCATTCTTGCGTAACATAAATCGCAGTGACCTATGTGGTGTCTTTCATTAAACAACAATAGGAAATCAGACGCAACAGGAATATATTGTCAAGGCGGATTGAGTGGCATGGTGTGCCAAAACACTAGGAATTCTCATCTCTATCTTTATTTTAATTACTTTTTAATTGCTTCCTAATTTACATTGATCACAACAACATCTTTCAATTTCAGATTTCGTCTAGCCTTTCGAAAGATTGTGATTCGATCGCTCAAAGCATTGAACCAATATTCCCTGTGGATCGACCTCGAATATACTACTCGATAAGGATTGTGCGCTTGCAGTCCGAACCGATAGCATTTACGAGTTTATAAATTTTAAAAGAAACATTGTTCTCTTTTGAGTGATCATAAACCCTAACCGTCGAGGTCCTAATACGGACCGTATCGGCTGATACGGTCCGTATCTGAAGGCATCTCTTGGGGAATAACAGCCGACAGCTGTTTCCAAATCAGTTTCTTAGCCCCTACTCAACCTCTACACGTCCCTCCACTCCTATATAAAGCCCCTGGGCAGAAGGAATAGTTATCTTTGTAATTAGGGTTAGATTTGATTAAAGAGATAACAGAGGAGTGCTTGTAACAATGTCGTTCCGCGGCTAAGTTCCTTTTCTTAGGGCTAGGCAGTAAACCTTGTTACTCTTGATGTTTTGATATATATATTTCTGTTGATTATGATTTCTTATTGTTGAAACAAAATGCTTTTGTGATTTACTATCTCTTCATCTAACTTCAATGATCTAGTTTGAGTCCGTTATGGTAGTGACAGTGCTTTAATGGCAAGAGAAACTATTTGTATGAATTAGCCTCGTTGAGATCTATTAGGTTTATGTGAAGAAAACCTTAGCGGGGAAACCATAAACCAGACCAACAAAACGCATACCAAATTCCATCACTTGCGTAAAGTAAATCGCAGTGATCTGTGTAGTAATTTGGGGTATTTGAGAGATCAGACATTTGCGTAAGGTAAATCGCAGTGTCCTATGTAGAATCTCGGTGAAAGATATGTCATTCTTGCGTAACATAAATCGCAGTGACCTATGTGGTGTCTTTCATTAAACAACAACAGGAAATCAGACACAATAGGAATATATTGGCAACGCGGATTGAGTGGCAATGGTGTGCCGAAACCCTAGGAATTCTCATCTCTATCTTTATTTTAATTAATTTTAATTGCTTCCTAATTTACATTGATCACAACAACATCTCTCAATTTACAGATTTCGTCTAGCCTTTTGAAAGATTGTGATTCGATCGCTCAAAGCATTGAACCAATATTCCCTGTGGATCGACCTCGAATATACTACTCGATAGGATTGTGCGCTTGCAGTCCGAACCGATAGCATTTACGAGTTTATAAAAGAAACATTGCTCTCTTTTGAGTGATCACCCCAACGATTGAAATTGATAGGAATGAGTGTTATTTCCTAAGAGCCCGTTCAGTAGTCATTTAGGGCCTGTTCGTTTGTCAAATTCCTACTGAAAATTTCATGGGTTTGGGCTGTTTCCTGTTATTTCATTTCAGAAGCGTTTGGCAGACCATTTTTTTACTCAAATTATTTCCGTGGGAATAACCCACTTTTTCCATTACAATGCATTTTTGGGCCTCCAGATTTCCGCCTCAGAGCTCATTTTTTTGTTCCCAACTACTCTCTCTCCGCTGACACCACTGGACCCCAATTAAAAATTCTCTCTTCTCCCCGTGACACATGAATTTTTGACTGTCTCCTCTATCTCATTTTTCCATCATGTTTATGGGAAAGGGGTATATATAAATGATGTCTCTTTTTCTACAAAATTGATTGTGGGACTAAGCTAATTGTGGAACAAATTTTTTTTTCTTTTTACAACTGCTGGATTTATAAATTGTTTTTAAAATAAATCACAAACTGTTAAAAACTTTGTTTGGTAAATGTTTATTTTTTTAAATGATTTTAATTGTTGTTTTCATATTTTTTAATTATATATTTTTAATGTTTGTTTGTTTTCTTACTTTTGTAATTATATATTTTAAATGTTTATTGTTTATAAATGTTTATTTTTTTAAATGTTTTTAATGTTTATTTGTTTTGTAAATGTTTTTAATTGTTGTTTCTTATTCTTTTATCAACATTTACATATTTTCTCATTTTATTTGTACCCATTTTAATAATATTTTTTATTAGAAATGTTTCATCTATTTATATTATTATTTAATCAATTTTATTTAATTGCATTATTATAATTTTATTAATAAACTAATTTCAAAAAAATAAGCAAATGGAAATAGTGTATTAATCACGATCAATTTGTTAATTTAATTTTAAATATTTTTTTGGTGATTAGAATTAATCATTATTTTATTACATTAATCTTGTATTAATCACCACATGCAAAATGCTCGTTATAAAATAATAATTGATAAATATTATTATGTTATTGTTAATTGATTTAATTTAATTTAATTAATAATTATTTTATTGATATCAAGTATTTTAGAAAGAAAATTGAATTTTTCACAACTATTTCCACAGTGCAACCGAACACTCATTCAGTACATTCTCATAATTATTTCCGTACATACTTATGAGTAAGAATTCCCGCAAATAAAAAGTGAGTTTTCGAACCCGTCAAATCTCATCCCGCACAATCCCATGACATCAACGGGCCCTTATTCTTAGCATGGGTAGGGATTTTCTTCTCCACTTTTGTTCTCATCCTTCAACTAAAAAATGGAAAATAGCAAATGCATTGGGACATCATGAAATTTTTCCTGTTAGCTCTCTCTTTCTACTTTATTTATTGTATCACGTGTAGCTTTCATCAACTCTTATTTTTATACTAATTTATGTGCAATCACCTAACTTTTGATTGATATTTATTTTATTTTAATGTAATTAATTCATTTTTCTCTTTCTTTTATCATTTTATCTCGGATATTAAAAATTGAATCATGATGCTAAATCAAGTAATAAGAAGAAACCATTTAATATACTCACTAAATACACCTTATTTAATTATAAAAATAATATTTGTATTTAATAAAATAATAAGTATTGATATGTTACAATCCACTTTATTTAATTAATTATATGTTTTTATTAATTATAATATTTGTATCAAACATTTTAAAAAGAAAATGTGATTTGTTTTCATCTAAAATAATGTTTGTTCCGTTCTATTTCAGACAAAATGATTCTAACAAAGGTTTTTTATTTGAGATATGATTTAAGCATTAGATAAAATCAGTATTCTAAATAGCGCGCTATAGCACCGCTATAGTGTTTTTGGACCCTAAAAGCTAAACTATGGCATCAAAATGCGCTAATTGAGCTACGGCCGCTATAGCGCAGCGTGTAGCGCAAATAGCGCGCGCTATGCATAATGGACTTTTTTAGGCAATTTATATGAGCTTTAAATAAATACCCAAAAGTGTTAAATAAAAGCCCAAACCGAAATCAATTAAAAGTTTTGTTGCTACAGATCTTTTAATTTGCCCAAACCAAGAAGGAAATCCTTGTCTAGGTTATTTTGAAATTTGAATAGAAACAAAAATAGATTATGTCACGAATCATGATGGTTAAGATATTTTGAATAGAAAAAAATCAATAATTTATGATATTACTATGGATATTTTGAACCGTAATTTGGACTTTGTACTGATTCAATATGAATATTATAATTTCTTAATTAATTTGATGTTATTTATTGTTCTATGAGACTTTAGATAATGTTGATATTTAGTACAAATATATAATATAATTTTTGTAAAAACAAACGCTATGTAGCATTGTTTCCGCTATTCGCTATAGCTTTTTTTTGTATCCTTCCCGCTATGACGCTATAAACGCTATTTAAAACATTGGATAAATACAAGATTTTTTGAACAATTTCATTCAACTCATTAATAAATGCAATAACTAAAAATTGAGTTTATTAAATACACGATTAGATTGTATCCATCTCATTAAATACAATTTATTTAATTATAAAATAATAAATATTAATATTTTTATAAAATAATAATTAATAAACGTTATACTTTATTTAATTATAATATTATTATTATTAATAAGTAAAATTGTATAATAAAGCATTTTGGAAAGGAAAATAAAATTTCCCACGACTAATCCTACGGTACAACCGAACACTCATCAGCATATTCCCATAATCAATCCAGTGTGTACCTGTATTTATGGGTTTCTACTTTTTCAAAAGTGGGTTCCCATCACCATTAATCCCATCTCGTGTAATCCCATACAAACAAACATGCCCTAAATCATCAAAAATTCTGAAACCAACTTGATTAGAATTTCTTTTAAAAAATCATCACATCCGAAAATGATTCTCGGTATTGAATATTGAAAACTGGACTCCATGATCAATATTGAATTTGAATCCATTTTGACCTCTTTCCTTCTTATGATGCCGCAGAAAATCTAGGATATGAAAAATTGACTTCATGTTCAGTTTGTAGAATTACAAAAAGAAACCATCCACGGTTTGAGAGAATTAGAAACAGGACATCATACTAGGTTTGGTGAGAGACCGGTCACCATTAAATAAAAAAAATAGTATGATTGGATATTAAATAAAAAAACAAACGGAAGTAAGAAAGATGCATGCACATGCATATTAATTGTTTTTTGTGTATGAGCTTTAGATTGGCTGATTGACTATTCAAAGTACCAAAATTTTAGATATTAATTAAAAAAATTCAAGTTTGATTTAAAAAATGATTTCAAATGAAACCGAATATGAATTTCGGTTTGTAGAAGTAGGAAATCGAATATCATATTCGGTTTGGCAAAAAGTAAAAAGAAAAAAATTGAATATCAAGTTCGGCTTGACAAATAAGAAAACCGAAGATGGTCTTCAGTATGCTTTTAAATTGGAACGGGTATGTATAATCTATTGTGTAGCATTCAATATCGAGAATAATGACCAGTTTTCAAAATTATCTTCGGTGGTGATAGTTTTTGTAAAAGAAAATTATAATCAAATTGGTTTCCAAACTTTTAATTATTTAGTGATGGTTTTTAAAAAAATTCCAAAAGTTGAGATATCTCAAAGGATGCCAAGAGAGAGAGACACAACAGGATCGATAACCCGGCCCAATTGTACACACGCATAAGCTATACTCGCTGACAACGTGGGCTGGATGGATTTAATTATTTATGGGTCATAAACTGCAAGCTATGAGGAAGCGTTTTGTGTGTTTCCTAAGAAATGAGAATGGACTATGGAGTTGTCGATCAATTAAGAGTGACCAATCAATCCGAACAATGTGCTCCAGATACAGTTAGAGTAATAGAGTTCCTAGGCGTCCGATGACAAAATCATTATATTCTTCTTTTTTCCAGATTTCATTTCATGTGAAACTAAAATGTGCACAAATGTGCACCAGTTAGGGGTGTCAATGGGCACGATACCCGTCAAAATTAGCGGGTAACGAAACGGTAGCGGACGAATAACGAATAATACTAATATAATAGTTTTATTATTTTTAAATCATCATGTCATACATATGCAATCACAATAACTAATATAAAAATACAAATACAAATATGTAATCAATTCTAAGTCTAACTAATAGTTTTGTATAAAGCAAAAAAAATCAGAATCACAAATATCTCTTCTAACAAATTGAATTTGTTAACTAAATAACAAAACATTGAAATAAAAAAGTAATATGTTTAGCATAATATTCTTCATACAACAAAATGCATACATTTTCTCATGATATCATTTTTAATAATATCTATTTATTGCTCAAAAATTAGCTTATGAAATGCCGCGCAAATTAATTTCACCATCAAGAAGAATAGATTCCGATATGGATGAGAGTGCTCCATCAACTTCATTCGAAGATTCGTCTATTCATAATATAGTTAATTTAGAAAAATAAAAAACATCAAACAAAAATGAATAACATAAGTAATTGATGATAGATAAAAGAAGAAAAAAAAAGGACAAAGTCCATGTTGGCTCATTTCTAGAATCACTATATTCTCTTAGCTGAAGCAGCTTGGCTCACATGTCAGCTTTCTCAAGGATATATTATGAATATGAGGGTTCAAATGCCTCCATTTTTTGTGCCTCCACCATGCCTCCATTTTTAAAAACTTTAATAACTCAAAATATAAAACTTAAAAGTCAAAATAAAACCGTTGGATATGATCTACATCATTTTATCTATGTGCTCATAAAAAATTCTCACATTTCGATTTTATTTTTATGTGAATTAATAAGTTGAAAAATCAACGTCTAGAAATTATTCACATTAGTACGTTTTTTACAAGCTCTTGATGACAACCAAAACAAAATTGAAATGTCATAATTTTTTACACGTGTATAGATAAAATGATGTAGATCATATCCAACGGTTTTATTTTGACTTTTAAGTTTTAAATTGTGAGTTATTAAAGTTTTCAAAAAAGAAGGCATGGTGGAGGCATGAAAAATGGAGGCATTTGAACCCTCCTCTATGAATATATATATATTTAAGAAGGGAACGAAGATGGAATGGAATGTTAAAAGAAAGAATGTAACAAGTGACAAAATTGGTACATATTCATCAAAACTTCTTGTCTGTCCAAATTCGATTAAAATTGACATTTTACTCCACTGTCAATGACCATGCAAGAGGTCCTTTCTCAGACATATCCCAACTGTCACTTTTTTTTCTCAACTCAGACTGGTGAAACCATGAGCCAAATTTAGAACCCAAAGCAAGAAGAAACTCAAAATAAAATAAAAAAACCATATCAACCATTTATAAGAAACCCCTACGAATTACCAAATTTACCAAAAAGCCCCTGTGTAACCAAAGTTAGAAGTGGCACCCTGATGAGTCCAAAATAGAGTATTACTTCTAAAGATTTATAAACCATAATTTCTACTTACGTTCAAATCACAAGAGTATAATCCTACCGTGTAGTATGATTGGGGTATCGATCCACAAGGATAGTGTATTAGATTTTAAACAATTTTCACTAGTCTAAGTTATCAGGTTTTTTGAAAATTTGAGGTGGTGGTGATAATTACAATCAAGATAAAGGTTAAACAGTAGATAGAGAGCTTCTAGGGTTCAGGTTTCTGTCATTCTTAATCATGTAAATATAAGTTTCGATGTCTCTCTACGTCGCATGCGGGCACCGTACTATCGCATGCGACCTAGATTGCCCCATAGCTACCCCGCATGCAGCACAGTCACTACCCGCAAGGCGTGCTGAGTGTTTGTTTATGCAATTTGAAAGGTTTTCTGATCTTGCGATCGGCTTTCAACCATGATCTCCTCTGGCGTGTTGCATGCGGTATCACGTGCGGCGTCGGATGCGACATGAAAACTTAGCCAAAAAATTTTAAAAAAATTATTCCCAATGTAATTCTACCCATGCCGCATGCGGGTATGGTATGCTATATGCGGATTCCACACAACTTTTTCTATATTTTTCAAGGGTTGGTCTGGTTGGATGCCATACAAGATTGAGTGTACCCGCATGAGGTATGGAATGATACTTTATGAGTTACATACTTAGCAGAAAAATGGCTTTTCTTGTCCTTGTTTTCTTCCTTTATCACAATTTCAATCAAGTACCTGTCAGTTCTAGTTTTAGTAAGTTTCCCATGACTCTAGAAAAATTATAAAGTGCATAAAAAGTAAAAAGGACCGTGGGTTGCCTCCCACGTAGCACTTGTTTTAGGTTGTTAGCTAGACCTTCTCTCTCTTAGTTGGATGGAGGTGGGAAAGGTGCACATCGCAGCGTTGATCGTCCTTGGTTGCAATGCATCAAGCTGATTTCCGCAGGTTGACATCTGGTTGTCCCAGAAGCTTGCCTCTGCCTAGCGAAAAATTTGCAAAATCATGAGATAGTTGAGCTACTTGATTTTCTAGGATCTTCGTTCGTTCACCTATTGCATTGACATTGGTGTTGATCTCGTCTACTGTTTTCCCTTGCCTTTCAAACAACTTGTCCATAACATACTCGATGTACGTCTTACGAGGAGGTGGCTTCTCCAATTGCCTTTGTTGGTATGGTTGTTGTGGCTGACCCTGCTGATAGTTGGGTTGGTATCCTTGTGGATTTGCAGCTCCTTGATCGTTCTTGTAGGGATCGTTCACTTGATTCCTCAAACTTTGGTTGTATGCATTAGCATTTTGATTGTTAGTCTTGTAGGAATTGTTCACCAGGTTGACTTGCTCTACTTCTACTTTCACGAGAAGTAAATCTAGATGTAAGTGATGACAATCAATAGTAATTAGGTCTATATGTCTGTCTGAAAATCACAAGTAAATCTAGATGTAAGTCAATCATGAGAAATTTTGCAATTAGGTGAAAGCTGAAACGCAATAAACCAGAAAATGAAAATTCTAAAGGCTGAATGCATAATATCAGGAAAATGGAATCTTCTAACCTTATTCTGTACACGAAATTTCATTAATGTGTATATGGGTTTCTATTGTACTGAAATTTGGAAATTGAAAGAGAGGATTTCATTAATGTGTACTAATAGAAATAGAACTGATAGCTGTAATTTAATCATTTCATATTAAAGTACTTTCTGTGATTACCATGAGAAAGCTAACTTTTTTGTATCTGCTTAGCTGATATTAGGTCTCTAATTTTGCTCATTAGAATTGAATTTCTCAGCTGTTTGTTAAGTACTCAAAACTAAAATTTCCAGATTAAAGAATAAATTGAGTGCTAAGAAGTCGAAAATAAAAATGCAGGGTTTGTGGTAAGAAAGGTACATGCAATGCTCACACTTATCTTATGGTAAACTTTTGTTTCCTTCTCTTTGTAATAATTATGATAATATAAGTACTGTTTTGGTAATTTTGGTGTTTTTCTTATGCAGAAAAATGTAAGAGTGTCTGAAACAGCATGAAGGATGAAACTTCAGACTTATATATATGGCTAGGAGGGCTACTTTGATATTATTGTTGAATGTTACATAATGAAGATTGTAAAAGGTTGTAGATGAAAAATATGACTCAATCAGATTTAGTTTCATTGTTGTACTTAGTAGGATTTTGTACTATTTTTTAATATGTACAAAATCATTGTATTTGGATAGTTCAGAATCTTCTGAAAAAACAGTGATTTTGTATCTATCTAATATAAGCAATAGTAAAAATATTTCAAAAATTATAAAATTTGATCTCCAAGTACATTTTAATATGATAATCATGCTGAACAATTCGAAACAACTATTTTAACTTTAAAAACAATAATAAGGATGTGAATTATGATTGGAGTACGAAAATAATAAAGCATTTCAGCATGTTTTCCGTTGATTTTGACTATTATCCTCTTGAGGTTCATTGTATGTGAGAAAAACAATCAGGCAAATACAGATACATATAGGTTTTTTATTTTTAGGACTTCAATTTCTTCAGGTACTCATCTGGGCTGCAAACGAATCAAATCAAATCAAACTTAACCCACTTCGAGTTCGAGTTCGAACCAATTTCGAATCAAATTGGTTCGAAATTGAAGCAGGTTTCGAACTGGAAAAAAAAAGAGTTCGAGTTTGATTCGGTGCGATTCGAACCAGTTTCGAACCTAACTGGTTCGAAATTGAAGCTGGGTTTAGAACTAAAAAGAAGAGAAACTCAGTTCGAGATCGATTTGAACCAATTTCGAACCAAACTGAGTTTGATTCGTTTGAGAACCGAGTTAGTTTGATTCGTTTCGAACCGAACTTTTTTTTTAATCAAACTCAATCGAATTACGAGCTTCCAGCTTTTTGTGCACCCCTACACATCCACACCAATCGTAGCGTATCGTTGTCTTTTATTTTCTGTTTTTGTCAATAAATATGAATTCTGTGAAAATTCGAATTTGTAAAAATTCATCTTATTCGAAACTTACATAGAATTCGTACTTTTATTTTAAAATAAAGTATATAGAATTCGTACTATATTTTATACAGTTTTTTCACATATCCTATTAGAGTTGTTATAATTTTATAGAGTGAGGCTACGGTGCTATGCATAGCACGGATTGGGACCGTACTACGGTTCAAAATTTGACTTTTTAAAATCCTAACGGTCGATCCGAACCGTTCAACATGATTATAAAATGAATATGTACTTGCAAACCAAATTTTACATTTTTCCGAATTTTTTTACTATTTTTTTAGATAGGTTGTTTTTGGATGGTCCAGAATGTTCAGATCAAGTGATTTTCGAAAAAATAGTAAAAGAATTTGAATAAATGTAAAATTTGGTTTGCAAGTGCATATTCATTTTATAATCATGTTGAACAGTCCGGATCGATCGTTAGAATTTTGAAAAGTCAAATTTTGAGCTGTAGCACGGACCCAATTGGTGCTATGCATAGCACCGTAGCTTCACTCAATTTTATATTATTGATTCTCATTGTGTGTTTGACTCTCAGAATCAACATTTTTGTTTCTTTCTCCAGACAAACCCCCTCTATTTCATTTCTTTATAAAATTTAATTGTGTATTGTTTCTTTAATCACCTGTGAAAACTCTTTCTATCATTAATTGTTGATTTTGTTAAAATAGAAAAAAATATTAAAAAAAAAAATCAGATTTGACATTATTCTATTTATTTTTCTTTATATAATGTTAAAATTATTTATTTTCTTCATGAATGTTTATTATTATTTTCACGATTCTTCAAAACTACCCAAGGCTATTGTTCCAGTTATCTTAACAGAGAAATGAACAGCTATATAAAAAAAATTACATATAAGCTATTTAACTATCTTCTTGTTCAAAACAATAAAACATGAATGAAATCCTCATGCCTTAAGAAGCTCCAGAGCCTTTGCAAGCACCGGTTCAAACCTAGTCACATTAAGCCTTACATCTTGTTCATTCCAATAGTATTTCTGCCTATAACTCCAGCCTTTCCTAAGTATCGACTCAGGATCACTAATGATAGGATCATCCCATCCATACTTCTCTAGCAATGAGCTCTCTTCTGGGGTTATATGGTAGTCAATTCTTCTCAGTCTCATCTCATCAGCTGGTTCGCCATAGCACGAATTTGTGAAGTTATCCATGTCGCTGCCACCCAGTGGTAACACCTGGAGCATCAATGCATTTGTTCTAAGGAATAGGATGTTTGTCAGAGCAGCACCGTGTACGCCCATCAGCACATCACATGAATCAACAAGCTTTGACATCTCTGTCAGATTGTCGGTCTTTTTGGGCTCCATCTGAACAAGCTGTCAGAAAGGAAGGCTTGTTAATGGGTTCTCTCAGAACTTATATTTTGGGAAGCATTTTCTTTTTGTTTTCAAGAAAGTATCCGAATTGATTGTTGACTTCTAAAAATCAAACTGTTAGAAATAAGGCACACAATGACCATTTTATCATAGCACGATGCAAAACCAGAAAATGCAAAATGTGGAACTGAGTAAATTAAGGACCAGAAAGTTTCAATTTCGATCATATTATTTTTTCTGGATAAGTACTATCCGAAAGGTGTTTATCTGTCTCTATCTATTTATTATTTGATAGACATACCTCAAAACCATTATTCTTGATAACCTCAGTTATCTCCTCTTCATTAAGAAACCTTCTAGTTTTAGATCTCACCACAAGCAGAAGCCTAGGTTTCTTATTGGGATGCTGATCCATCTTATATGGTATATCTACATCCATTGGCAGGGAGTAGATTGATCGGATGTACGTTCTGAATTTAAACATACTGAACCCATCAAAAGCTCTTTTGGGAATAATGCCGAAATCCTTATGGTTCAGAAGACCAACAGACAAACGCTGGTAGCATCGCACTTCCTTATCTTCATCAAAATTTATAATCTCATACCGAGAAAGATCCTTTAATATCAAACTAAATTTGTCCAAGAAATATTGTTGGTAATTAATTATAAGAAACCGTACATCTCGATTAAGTGGTCTTGATGCGAGGAAAAGAGGGATAATCACATCAGTGAAGTCATGCCATATGTTTCCTGTTGGGCCGCCAAAGGAAATCAAAATGGCTGAAGTGTTGCTTTGGTCAACTGTGCAGAGTGGTGCTTTCTGTGGGCCAATCAACTGTTTGACTGTCACATTTTTGGAATTGTACATGTACATTTTCTGAGAATAAGCATTGACACTCCATTGCTGCTCCTTTGCAAGAAATGTGTTTAGGGGAGGAACAAAGAAGACTGTAGAACTGTTGTATCCTTGAGTTCTAACATCACCCGTCATGTTGCAAATGTCGCTCCGCCAATCTGAGAAATCGCATATTGGTTTAGCAGGAATTTCCTCTTGAAATTTTTCTCCAGTGCCATCTACAAATAAAATAGATTTTGTTACTAAAATGATACAATTATATAGCCGGTACTGTGCAGACTATCTTCCAAAGATCAAGCATTTACAATAAACATAGTGAGCAAAAACCAAAAATTTTAAAATAAATAAGGGGATGATTAATTGTCACATGAATAGTAAATGTTTGTGTCAAAAAAGTCAGTAATAATGTCTATGGTAGAAAGACATCTATTGTTGTTTTATCTAACAAGAAAAAAAGAGACTGTGCTGAAAAAATATATTTTACGTGTGCCGTTATATGTTTTTATCTCTGGATGCACCTTCATACCATATTGTTTTCATTTAGTTGTTGTTGTATCCCCATCCCTAATATAACTGGAGAATGTATGGCTAAAATTGCAATAGTATTTTTCAGTTGATAATGCATGTAATTCGGCTGCAAGGGAAAAGAAAGTAAAATAAAGAGATGTTATGATCCTTTACCATTAGTGGAACTTAAACTACTTTGGCCTGTATTTGTCTGTTGCATCTGCGGTTCTATTATATTTGAAGGAACAAAATTAGAACCTAATTACTAGGACGAGATATATTTGCAACATGAACATACTCTGCAAATTGCATTGCTAAATTAAAAAACAAGATAAAAAAATACAGGCCAATGGAAATTGTATTGCTAAATTAAAGCATAATTATTGTATATGCTTATCCCCTGTTATTCAATCAGGATCACCCAATGGAAATTGGATGGTAAGTAATGAACCATTAAATAATACAAAATGTGATTTTCATGATGTCATTCATTGCTTGATCGAAAATCTGTATGTATCACATTTTAGCAAAAACTTTGAGAAATGGAAATTGGCCAATGGACTACTTCAGGGAATTAGAAGGAAAAATAGAAGAATACAAAATAAAGAGAAGCTATGAAATATGCTGAGAGTAGCATTTGTTGAATCTCCTCCTCAACTTATTGGTTATGTTGAGATTAGTACTGATTTGGTCTGTATTTGGCTGTTGCATCACTGACTCTAAAGGTCAGAAATAGTTCAGGATGTATGAAAGAGAAAAACTAAATATATTTATTAGGACTGTATATTTCCAACACCAACACCAGCAAATTGGGTTTTGTTGTAATACAAAAAAAAGAATAAAACTTTTACAATTTGAACTAGCTAAGTATCTGAACAGCGTTCAATGCTTTCAGTCAGAGCTGAGAAAACAATCAGAAATATCAATAATAGTCTGTTTATATGCAGCTTCCCTGCTGAATGAACAGGATTACTTACATTTAAATTGGGGGCCAGGATGGAACCATTACAATACTAGAGGTGGTACTTGTATCCCTTGGTATTTTTTTGGTTCGCCGATTAATCAAATTCAATTTGAGTTGAAAATGTCAATGCAATACTTTTTGAGTGAGGCTATGGTACTATGCATAGCGCATATTGGCCTACGCTATGGACTCAAATCTTTGGTTTTAAAGTCCTAACGGTCAATCCGAACCATTCAACATGGTCTCCATATGAATTTGTACTTTTAAACTAAATTTTACATTATTTTTGAATTATTTTACTATTTGTTTAGATGGGTAGGAACTAGGAAATCACTTGATCTGAAAAATCTGGACCATCTAAAAACAGTGATTTTTTACCCTGTAGAAAAATAGATAGAATAGGGACAAATAAGCCTCAGAGCCCCTAACGGGTTTTATTACCCTTAACGGGTTTTGTTCATCATAGGCTAAATAAGAAATAAAGGGAGCAACTAAATATAGTTATAAAGTTACTCAACCTTTATTCCTTAATATAGAAAGTTACCGTTTTATTTCCAACAGCTATTTTTTCCTTTGATTTCTGTTATATAGGCGCACTGTACAACATTCAACATTTTTTTTTAATCAAGATATCAATTTCTCATCATCTTTGTTCTCTGTTTCATATCTCAAAACTATTATGGTATCAGAGCGGGAATGAATTCCTGACTCAAAACAAGAAAACCAGCAGTACCAGCAACTGCAAGAACCAATAATTCAAGCACACCAGAAGTGCCAACAAACAAAAGTCAGCAGTACCAGTAACTGCAAAGAAAGCCCCAAATCCATTTACCAGTAAAACCACTCACTGCCAGAAAAAACCAGAAAAACCGAGATGGCACAAAATCACGAAAAACTCACAGGGGTGATGCTCAATGGTAAGAATTACCATGTATGGGCAAGGCAAGTCAGATTTGCCTTAAGCGGCCGAGAAAAAAACAATCACATCGACAAAGACTATAAAATCCCAAAATTATCCGAACCAGTAGCAACTGAGGCCGAGAAAAAGGAAGTAGCCAAATGGCGAACAAGCGACCACACTGTCATCACTTGGCTCCTCACAACCATGGAGCCTAAGGTATCCGACTTACTTTCTTACAAAGACAGTGCGTTAGAAATCTGGGAGAGAGCCGAGCAATTATACGGTCACAAAAAGAATTACTCTCATATTTACCAAATCCAAAGAGATTATCAACAAGCAAAACAACAACAAGGCCAATCAACTATGGAATTATACGGTTACCTTCAAAAGAAGAAGGATGAACTTAGAGTTTATCGGCCTCCAACAACTGACCTCACTGAAATTCAAAAGCGAGAAGAACGAGATTCAATTTTTCAGTTCTTAGCAAGCCTGGACTCCACCTATGAGGCTGTGAGATCACAGATCCTGTTATTGGCCGAATTACCTTCCTCGGATGAGGTAGCGGCCATGATAGACAGGGAAGAAACAAGGAGGGCAGTCATGGGACAGCAACCTCTCCAAAACACAGAAACAAAAGCATTCACGGTTATGGCCAGGCCCAACCCTAATTATCGGCCGGAGGCAAGAGGAGACCAAGCCACTGTAAAATGCGAACACTGTCGGCGAGAAGGGCATCGCAAGGAGCAGTGCTGGTTCTTGCACCCTCACCTCCGGCCCAAGTGGCACAAGAAAGGCGGAGCCGGTGATAGAAAGGGGGAGCAAAGCGGCTGGGACCGAGAAAAAGGCGGAAACGAAAGAGGCGGAAACGAAAGAAAGGGTTCTGGATTTTTCGCTGATGGGAAGGCAGAATCTGAACCATCCGCTGATATAAAGAATGGAGGCGCCTCTTCATCTAATTCTCAGGATCCAATGCGGCACCTTCTCCAGCAGCTATCTATGATGCTAAATCAAAAACAGGAAAATCAAAGGACCTCTGGTATGATTTCTGTTGCAAATTTTTTGTTTTGTCCAAAAAATTCTAGATGGATCTTAGACTCAGGTGCAACAGATCATATGACTGGAAATAAAAATTTGTTGACCAATTTTAAATATTATGAAACCAAAAAATTCGTTACGGTTGCAAATGGTGAAAAAATGGAAATCCTTGGAGAGGGCTCAATAACTATATTCTCAAAACTAATTCAAAATGTCTTGTACTTAAAAGATTGCTCATCAAATCTATTATCCATTAGTAAAATCACAAATGAGTTAAATTGTGAACTCATTTTTTTAACAAATAATGTGATTTTTCAGGATTGGATAACCAAGATTATGATTGGTGAAGGATTTCTAGAAAATGGACTTTATTTTTTGAATGAAGAAAAATTCAATTTCAGTACCACCAAAAATGAAGAATTGAGTACACTTTGGCATAGAAGAATTGGACATCCTTCCGACAAGATTTTAAAGAGTCTTTTTAATTTTTCAAAATTAGATAATAGTAGTTGTGAAATTTGTAAGTTAGGAAAACATATTAGGCTACCTTTTAAATTATCAAGTTCTAAGAGTGAGAAACCTTTTGATTTAGTTCACTCGGATGTATGGGGACCCGCCCCAATTAACTCTTTTAATGAATACAAATATTTTGTTATATTTTTCGATGATTTTTCTAAAACAACTTGGTTATATTTATTGAAAGATAAAAGTAAAGTATTTTCACAATTTCTAGATTTTTATAACTTTATAGAAAATCAATACAAAGCTAAACTCAAAATTTTTAGATCCGACAATGGAACGGAGTTTGTAAATCAAAATTTCTCAAATTTCTTTAAAGAAAAAGAAATTCTACACCAAACAACATGTGTATATACACCTCAACAAAACGGTGTATCCGAAAGAAAAAATAGACATTTACTCGAAATGACTCGAGTACTTTTATTTCAAAACAATGTTCCAAAATCTTATTGGTCGGATGCCGTTCTTACCGCTACATATTTAATAAATAGATTGCCAAGTGTTAATCTAGATTACAAAAGTCCATTAGAAATCTTTTACCAACGAAAAATCAACATTGAGCATTTGAAAATTTTCGGTTGTACTTGTTATGTACACAAAAATAATAAACAAGACAAATTAGATTATACCTCAATTAAGGCTATTTTTTTGGGTTATTCATCACAAAAAAGGGATATAAATGTTATGACCCAAAAAATAAAAAATTGTATATTTCTAGGGATGTGACATTTTTAGAAAAAGAACCATTTTACAAAGAAACTAATTGTGAGAATTTTTCGAGAGAACCCTCCAAGGAAATTATATTACCACTTGCAATAGAAATTGCTAGAACAACACCACTTGAGAATGAAAATGAAATTGAAAATGAAATTGAGAATGAGGAAGACATAGAAGAAAATTCCGCAAACGAAGAAGATCATGACATAGAAGAAACATCATTGAGAAGGTCGATTAGAACAACACAACCTTCAACAAGGCTTAGGGATTTCATAACCTACAAGGTACAATATCCTATACAAGATTTTATTACATATGACAATTTTATTACATATGACAATGTTTCAATTGAAAAAGAACAAGAACCAAATAATTATGAAGAGGCCATGAAAATGTCAAAATGGAACAAGGCCATGAAAGAAGAATTGAGTGCTCTTGAAAAAAATGACACTTGGGTAATTGTTCAATTACCAAAAAACAAAAAATTAGTAGGTTGTAAATGGGTGTATAAAATTAAGTACAATAGTGATGGTACGGTAGAACGGTATAAGGCTCGCTTAGTTGCCAAGGGATACACCCAAACCTACGGAATAGACTATTACGAAACATTTGCCCCGGTAGCAAAAATGAATACCGTAAGGATATTATTTTCTATTGCGGTTAACCAAAATTGGAAACTATATCAAATGGATGTAAAAAATGCATTTCTTCAAGGAACACTTGAAGAAGAGGTATATATGTCATTACCACCCGGTTATGAAAAAAACAAAAATTGTGATCTAGCTTGCAAATTGAAGAAGTCAATTTATGGATTAAAGCAATCTCCAAGGGCATGGTATGAAAAATTAAGCTCTTATTTAATATCTTGCAATTTTAAAATTAGCAATGCCGATCATTCATTATTTGTCAAAAATGAAAAAGAAAATACCACTATTATCCTAGTATATGTAGATGACATTATCATTACCGGAAACAACCGAGAGCATATTAGAAATATAAAAGTTCAATTAAAAGAAAATTTTGATATTAAGGATTTAGGCCACTTAAAATATTTCTTAGGCATAGAAATTGCATATTCGAATCAAAGCTTATTTATTTCTCAAAGAAAATACACCTTAGATTTGTTGGAAGAAACCGGTAAACTAGGTTGCAAACCGGCCTCAACACCTATAGATGGAAAAAAATAAATTAAATAGTGAGGATGGTGAACCATTAGAAGATATTCATCAATTCCAAAGACTTGTAGGGAAATTAATATACCTATCGGTAACACGTCCGGATATTTCTTTTTTCGGTAAGCCAAATTAGTAAATTCATGCATGCCCCTAGAACACCACACTTAGATGCAATAAATAGAATTCTAAGATTTTTGAAAGGAACTCCCGGAAAAGGAATTTTTATGAAAAACAACAATTCTAACGATGTGTGTGGCTATTCCGATGCAGATTGGGCCGGAAGCTTCGATAGAAAATCGACAACCGGCTTTTGCACATTTGTAGGCGGAAATTTAGTCACATGGAAAAGCAAGAAACAAAATGTCGTGGCACGATCAAGCGCCGAGGCGGAATATCGAGCCATGGCATCCACCGCAAGTGAATTAACTTGGATAAAGCAACTCCTTTCGGATTGTGGATTCCAAATTCAATTGCCCATGAAAATGTTTTGCGACAACCAATCAGCACGTCATATAGCATCCAACCCGGTGTTTCATGAGAGAACTAAACACATTGAGGTTGATTGTCATTTTATTAGAGAGAAGATTCAAGCAAAAGAAATTGAGACTCCGTTTGTAAGAAGTGAAGATCAATTAGCGGATGTGTTTACGAAGGGTTTAGATCCGAAACCATTTGAAGCAAATATAAGCAAGTTAGGGTTACGTGACATCTACACACCTAACTTGAGGGGGAGTGTAGAAAAATAGATAGAATAGGGACAAATAAGCCTCAGAGCCCCTAACGGGTTTTATTACCCTTAACGGGTTTTGTTCATCATAGGCTAAATAAGAAATAAAGGGAGCAACTAAATATAGTTATAAAGTTACTCAACCTTTATTCCTTAATATAGAAAGTTACCGTTTTATTTCCAACAGCTATTTTTTCCTTTGATTTCTGTTATATAGGCGCACTGTACAACATTCAACATTTTAATCAAGATATCAATTTCTCATCATCTTTGTTCTCTGTTTCATATCTCAAAACTATTATACCCATCTAAAAAAGTAGTAAAAATATTATAAAAAATATAAAATTTAGGTTAAGTACATATTCATATGGAGACCATGTTGAACGGTTCAGATCGACTGTTAAAATTTTGAAAACAAAAATATTGATCCGTAGTACGGACCAATCCGCACTATGCATAGTACCATGGCCTCACTCATACTTTTTATAACCTTCAGCAGGACATTTGCTTTTCATGCGTACTAGACTGTACATATCACATTCCAACAGAGAAGTATTCAGAAATGAAAAATGTGCAGCGAACTACTTCCAGAAAAATGAACAAGTAAAACAAAATGAAAATCCTATATATGAACATGTAAAAAAAAGTTGGAAAAGGAAAAAAAAAGAAAAAGGCAACAGTGAGAAAATACCAAATGTTGTATTCGTTTTACTCCGTTCCTCAGGATGAATATCAGCATTTGTAGGAGCATCCATGAAATTGTTTGCGTACGGGTTTGCTTGTTGGATCTTGTTCCCTAACAAAAGCATATCGACAATCTCACCATGACGGTATGATAAATAGGAAAAAGATACGAAGGAAAACAAATGTTTTTTACAGAGTTGTTTCGTTTCAAATAACTCACATCTTAGGTTAAAAAGCGAGGAAGCTTGAGGCGATGAATAAAACATAACCAAGAGCAAGGAGCTGCCAACAAAAAGCAGCAGATAGAAGCAATTATCTTTCCCCAAAAAATCCTTGGATAACTTCATCTCTGTGCATCCACTTTGCCAATCCTATCTCTGAGTTATCTTCTATGTAAGGAATGAACCTAGCTCAGCTCTTAATACTGGGTGTTTTAGTTAATTAGGGTTTAGGGACAACTTTCAGAGCTCACTGGCTCAGTAGAAAAAAAAAAAAACCAGGAAAAAAAAATTCAATTGTATTTGGATGGACTATGTATATTCCCATGTGGCGGGTTCCTGAATTGTGGGGACCGAACCAGACATCTTTATTTTGGCATGAAACGTACAAGAGATTTCTGTAGGACCCATATCAATCACTTGGAAAACAATACAAAGTTGTTGCCCTTGTATGCGTACTTACTGTAAATATTTGTAAATATAACTAGTAAAAAAAATTACAAAATAATACCGACAATGTAATCACATGCACCGTGGTGCATTTAATGTAATCACTTAGTCTAATTACATACTAAACATTACATGTGCCGATTTTTTTATTAATCGAAAATAAAATAAAAAAATATTATGAAAGGATATCGTTTTGTTGAAAAATCGAAATATAGGAAAAACGGAATGGTTTATCCCGTCTGACACTGTAGCTGGATGGGATAAACCATCTCATCCCGTTAATCTTGATCCTAATCTAACTTAAAAAAAAAACTGTAGCAAATTTTTTTTTTGGTTTTTTTTTTTCATTCTCGTATATGAAACCAAACTCAAATATATATATATGTATATATATATATAGAGAGAGAGAGAGAGAGAATGGCTAATATACAAACGTTTGTTCCTGGACTCAGGCAAACGGTTCGGTTCTTCAATTTTTAAAGTCCAAACAGTCGATCCAAACCGTTAGATATTCAATCTATATTAAAATGTGCTTGGAGATCAAATTTTACATTTTTTGAAATTTTTTTACTATTTATTAAGATGGTTTGAAAACTACTGTTTTTATTAAATTTCTGCAGCATTGAAAAACAGCGGTTTTCAAACCAGCTTAATAAATAGTAAAAAATTTCAAAAAATGTAAAATTTAGTCTCCAAGCACATTTTAATATATATTGAATATCTAACGGTTTGGATTGACTGTTTGGACTTTGAAAATCGGAGAACCGAACCGTTTGTTCCTGAGTCCAGGAACAAACGTTTGTATATTAGTCATTCTCTAAATATATATATTGCTATAGTGCTGGACGGGATAATCTATCCCGTCCAGGATTTTTTTATTTTTTTTCCTGCTTAGCGGGGTTAAGGATTTGGATTAGCGGGCCATTAATCTGGACGGAAAATTTTGTACCGTCCGGAGAACAGGATAATCAATCCCGTTTTTCCTATATTCCGATTTTCAGCAAAACGATCCTCAGTAGCGATATTTTTTTATTTTTTTTTCGATTAATAAAAAAATCGGTTACATGTGTCATAAATTGTTGTGAATCATTTTCTATTAGTATTTTCGAACACATTTGTAAAAGATTGGAATGTCTGAAAAATAATTATTTAGATCTAGGATAATATATTTTCAAGTTAAGCTATTAAAAAATTAACGAATAAAAAAATATTTGTAAACAT
This sequence comes from Carex parvula, assembly GCA_025461045.1. NCBI lineage: Eukaryota > Viridiplantae > Streptophyta > Magnoliopsida > Poales > Cyperaceae > Carex > Carex parvula. Next base: position 291,143 of record JAJGRW010000810.1, read on the forward strand.
ATTGTAAGCCTTATTAATTAGTTACATAATTAATTTCATACTATTTTATATTTTATCAATAATAATTAAATATAGATCATTGTAAGTTTCAAGTAATTTAATAAACAATAAAACTTGCATTACGTTTCTCTATTTTTGTGTACATGATATAAATATAACAATTCAAAAATCAGATTTCAAATTATATATATTTTCAACAATTATTAAATTTATCATACTAATTCATTTATTGTGGATGAAACCAAACTTCTAAAACAAAAAACAAAACAAAAAAAACAATTGAAAAGTAAACGTGAGAGTAACGCAAGGCTCGCACTATATTACGGTTTGGTTGACATTTAGCCTCTTTGACCGAAATATTACTGTGTTCCTCTTTCCAATGCAAGTAAGGAGGTCACACGTTGATCCATATTTATTTAATATTAAAAGGGTCGGTCAAACGAGGACGCTCTTATAAATTTGGGAAAAAAATTTATATGCCACTCCAAAACATGAAAATTAGAAAATTGCCACCTCAAAACATGAAATTAGTTATTTGCACTCTAAAATCATTAAATTTATGAAATTGCCACAATTATACATCTAATATACATATTTGATTAAAATTATTCTGAAAAATTTGTATAAAAAAATGTATTTTCATATTTCTCAAATTACCCTTCACTTGGAAGAGATAAAATTAGAAAATTAAGAAGGGATTAATGGTGACAACCTTGAAGCT